>JABUQX010059317.1:27500-50000 GCA_015478945.1 Trachelipus rathkii | reverse complement strand
ATACTTATTATATTCACTCTTACTCATTTTACCATTAATGGTATTATATAGGCTAATCTTAACACTCACACTTTATCTTGTTTCATCACATTCTTAATCTATCGTAGCATAGGGAGTACAAGTGAGAAAGGCATACATTGTGGCTCTGAATATTGTGAGATGATTCAAGCCACATCAATTCCATAACCTATAGTTATAGCCGCATCATTTTGGAAATCCTTGATAATCTTTAGTATATTAGGAAATGGTAAGAAAAAATAAAAGAATTAAAAATCAATCAAAATAAATATGTGGCCTATTTTTTTTTAAGGAGAAGGGGACATTAGGTTATAATATATTATATATATTTATATTATTTTTGTAAAGGTAATATACAAAACATACCCCCGCAATGTAGGCGGGCTCAGGCCCGACCGGGGACTAACCCGGGGGGACCGTTTTAACCATAACTTTCCGTAGGCGGACGGGGTGGAGGAACCCCCGCGACATCCAAATACCGGAGACCCTCCCGGAGGGGGGGGAATTAAGTCTGCCCGTAGTTTTCCCGCGGAAGGCGAAAACCCGACTCCTGCACATCAGGTGGGATACCCTTGCGGTATTCTTTAGTAAAAAACAAAAAAAATTATAGAAATCTATTTTTTTTAACGAGTAACCAATAAAGGTCTCTAAAAGGCTTTCTACTCATATTACTATTATTATTACAATCTAATTTTTTTTATTTTAAATTTTTTTTTTCATTTTCCTATGTAAAATTTTAACAGGATTCCAAAAATGTATTTTTTTCGCTGTAGTCCTATTGTAGTTTTTGAGATATATTTATATCTTTTTTTTTAATTACTTTTCCGCCTAAAATTTTACCAGGATTCCGAAAATGTATTCTTTTCCCTGTAGGCTATTGTATTTTTGAGATATGAGTTGTAGTTTTTAACAAATTTACCATATACTATTTATATAATTATCTATATATTATTATAATATTATATATTTATATATATATATATATTATATATATATATTCTATATATCTATAGATATATATATATATTATATATATATAATAATATATATATATTATAATATAGATATATATATATATAATAATATATATATATAATAATATATATTATATATATATAATAATAAAATATATAAATAATATAAATAACTTAGGATTGCCATCTATTTTGATTCAGCTTCAAGTGAAATTGCAAATATGAAATTTTAAGAAGTCTTTTTTCCATTTTTTTCTTCTTAGATTTGCGATGTTTCGTTGGTTGCGTTGAAGTACATTCGAGTTTTGGAACTTTTTTGAAACCTTTCCGAACTCATCAGAATAGTTTAAAATATGTTTAAGTTTTCGTATTTTTTATTATTTTTATTAAAAATATATATGTCAGAAATTTGTTTTTGAGTAGTCAATCCTCATATCCATTTGTAGATACACTTTCCTGAAAAGGCAAATTCTCTGAAGAATTTAAGCACTTTTCATGAAATTTGTGAAAAATTTAAAAGACTTTAATTGTGTTTTACTAATTATACCTCAAATTTGCGTACTTATTTAGAAACAAATAAAAAAAGGTAATTCTATTCGTCTATAAATTATTATTCGCTAAATTCTTACTTATTCACATTTTGCTAACGGAAATGGGAAGATAAATCTTAGTTTTTGACGTTGGTGGTTGAACAACAACAACAAAAAAAAGAAAAGTAATCTTGGGTATAATTTTCTTAATTTTACATACGATTTTGCTGCAAATATATCAAAGTGCAACAATCGCAGTTTTAGAAGAGGTTTTTAAAAAGTCCGATTTTTTTAGTTTTCCTTTTCTGTAACCTTTTGAGATTTGTTCGAATTTGGAGAAAAAACACGAATTTTTGGCATTGCAAATAGTGAACCAAAATAAAGAAACCGTTTGTTGAAATAACTTGAAAAATCTATATGAAAATTAACATCAAGGTAATTCCATATGAAAGTTCTCACTGAATTTGTAACTTATCTTACATTTAAAAAAATTTAACAACCATTCTACGTAAAAGAGGTTTGATATTTAGTAGTTGTCTAGAATGTTTATAAATGCAAAGCGGAGGATAATGTATTTGTATGTATTTATCGATCAATACTGAAATTATGTCAGAGAAGTGAGTTACATTTTTTTTTTAGAATAATTTCTTGATGTACCGGAACATTTTGCCAACTTGGTCAAGGGGAAAAATGTTTTGTTGCCAAATTTTTTTGTGTGAAGCAATGATTGGAAAAAAAATATGAGAAATTATTGGGACGCAGCCAAATATTGAGTAGCATGATTTGAGATGTTAGTGAGAGAGTGTAAGCAAAGAGAACGTAGATGATATGAGTATGAAGAAACGGTTATATTTCTCAATCCTTGATACAATAATTAAAATCATGAATCTCATTGTGTTTACACTCGTCTTTATTATAAAACAGTTGATTTAGTAATATTATTTAATGATTATAATTAAGTTCACTAAAAAACCTACCTCCACCTTACCCCCCCTACTTTCATAGTACTTAATTTTTTTTGAAAAGGGTAAATAAGATAAAATTCTTTACGGTAACAATTATTTGGTAGATGACGATCGCACTATTTTTTGTAGTAAATTCTTAATATTCTTAAATATATCCATAATAAAATTATTATATTATAATGTATTGACCTTTTAACAGTTATTTTTAAATTATATTCCTATTAGGATACAATTTATTGGCTAGTTTTAATTTTCTTATTTACTAAGTGAAGCCTATTATATCGATTTTATTAAAAAAATATGAATATTTAAATAAATAAGAACGAACAAGGTAAATAAGGTGTACATATATATACTCAGTACACCACAAGTAAGTAAGTCATGAACTCGTTCACACTTGTATACAGACACAACTACAAATAATTTGACTAATTTCAATTGTCTTTAGGTCCAATACAAACACAGTAACTTATACAAGGCTTGTGAGTGCAACATTAATAACTATTACTGTGATTACAAATGAAAACTTTACATAAATCTTACTTTTCTAATGAGTAGACATTTGAAGGGATAAACATACATTTCTATTTACAATTTTCAACTGAAAAGGATTTGAAAAGAAAATATTCCAAATTTTCTTGATAATGAAGGGTATTAATTTTATTTAATATGAAACAATATATTTCACTCAAGAAATAAAATTTGAAATATAATTTTACTTCTATCACTGAAAGATTTTGATGGACGTTGCACTGAATAACCGTCTACAAAATAACATGAAAACAGAATGCGAAAGGTAAGTTAAATGAAGAAATCGATTCCTTAGTAAAATAAAAGAGCACTTTAAAATGGGTTTCTCCTTATTCTAATTACTTGTCGAATATAATGTAACTCTCATAAAAAAAACATCAATCACATTGGCCTTTCAACTTTAGAAAAACCACAGATGGCCCCGAACAAAATATAACAAATGAGACTCCAATTAAATGCAGTAACATGGTACAACGAAATTAAGAAGCTATGCGATAGGGCTCGAATATTCACTTTGAGAAAGCTAGTTCACCCTACAAATTAAGAACACAACATAATAAAACAAAATACAAGAAAGAAAAATTAGAGGTTCTAATTAATATTGTTTACCCACAAAATTAAAGATATAAGAAGTAATTAAAGAATACACTACCTAACCCTCGCACCATCCAAATGTATTCGCTGAGAAAGACACACTTTCAACGAAGCTATTATAAACTATATTCCACCTACATTTGATATTCTTTTCGGCATCTTCGTACTTTGGTTCCGTGATCTGTCTCACGCACATAACTTATCTTTACCACTGAGAGAGCATTCTTTGTTTGATTCGTTTCGCACACACATTTATTGTTCTATAAACCGCAAAACCCATAAATGCCTGGCATTTGCAATTCTTGTTATCAACAGATCTGGGATCATAGATAATACATAGAAATCTTATCTAAACATTTTTTATGTTGCTGTTATGTTCGCTAATTTTGTCTTTTAAATGCTCATTTTTAATAACAACTTCTATTTAAATGGCATACCATACTTTATATCTATATATATAATAATTTTATTTCTTTAAAAGCTTAATTTTATTAGTATTTGATATATATATATTTTAAATTACAAAATATTACAAATGAAAGAAAGCAATTCTACATTGTTAATATTAAATTATAAAAATTAAACTATTTTGTTTCAAAGAGATTGTGTAATAGAAAACCACCCTTGAGATATAATAAATGTCTCAACAGCTTGAATTTGTCCTCTCTATTATATTTACACTATATTATAATAATAATTTACTTCGGTGAAGTAAATATTATAATTTACAAGTCTATTCCCATGTTTTATAATATAACGCTATAGAAATCACTTGAATCTTTAACTGTTGGTTGATTTTACGAGATATCAGATGAAAAACATAAACAAACCTTACCAACGCGAAAACTATTAATATTCATAAGCTTAAATAAAGTTAATAACTCAGTCCACTAGACTTTCTGAGAAATCATATACAAAAGAAATTAACTCCAGATGCCTATTTTTTAACGCTATTTCTCTCACAATATATGAAGTATAGTGATAATATTTCATTTGGTTCTTGTTGTTGAAATCCTTTTCATTCTTTATTTGAGAGCGATGATCTCCCTCACCCCTTACAATATATATAATTATACTATATATTATATATACTACTATATAATAATGTATATTACCTTAATATTTATCAATAGATAATACTATATCTGAATTATACTATTAATATATAATATATTTGAGAATATTTATATATATAGTCTCATATAACATAATATAATTATCGTATAGTATTCATATTATTTTGAGATAAATCATAACATAATATATATATATATAATAATATATATAATATATATATATAATATATATATATATTATATATATATTATATAATAATAATATATATATATATATATATAATATATATATATATATATATATATATATAATATATTATATATATATATATATATATATATATATATATATATTTAATATATATATATAATAAATATTATATATATATATATAAATATATATATACATACATTTCTGCCCCTGGCCCACCTTATTGGAGGGGCCACACCGCCTCAGAAAAGCCGGCCATTCATTTCTACTTCACAGGTCAAGAATAGAAGTTACAGCAAAGGTGGTAACGGGAGCGTCGAGGGCGGGGCACTCCAAAAGGAAGTGCTCCATTGTGTCCGGGGATATATGACATCTAGTCAGATTGGGGATATAACGTTGTCAAGTTTGAAACTCTAAATTTATATTGCATAAGATTTGGGTGTGGCCTGATCTGACCGGCGAGGTTTAATTTGTTTCTTCTGGGACATGGATCTTCTGTAGGGCGAGATTTTGGGGATTGGGGTGTTTAGTAGCTTGTTATTGGGGCGATTTGTAGATATGTGTTAGTTAATTGTGTATGGATGTTGGTGAGCCAAGACCTATTGGGGGGTGGGGGAGGAATGTTGTTGTAGATGTCATATAGAGTTTGGCTGGTGAGGAGGGGGGGGGATTTTAGTCTGTGTCGGGGGGGTTGGAGAGTATTTGGTGGCATGGATGAGTTGGATTGAGTGTTTTTTGGAAAAATTGTGGTCACATACTATTTTCAAGTGGGTAGGGATGGGTAGGATGTGTGTCTCATCATGTAAATGCTGAATGGGTGTTTTGGTACATCCAGTGATTATTCTGAGGGCGGTGTTTTGTGAAACTTGCAATTTATTTAAGTTGGATTGTGATAGTGCTTGGGAACCATGCGGGGGAAGGATAGTTTAAATTTGTTCTGAGGAGTTTTGTAGATTGTGGTAAGGTGTGTTTTCTGTCGCTGAAGTTGTGTTGGGAGAGAGTTTGGAGGGTGTTAATTTCCGTTGGGTTGAGGAAATAAGTAATTTGGTCTATGTGGGGGGAGAAAGAAAGTCATGTGTGTCGTAAGTGAGTCCTATATTTTTGGGGTTTTGTTAGGGGAAGGGGAGTTGTTCGTTCAAGTAGACTATTGGTGGAATGATGATGGTGGTGGTCAGTAAGTTAGGAGGGTAATGGAGGATTTAAGGGGGGAACGCTGTCATTCTATTGGTGATTAGCCAAGTTTCTAATAATTGTAGGTATTCTTGGGTGTGCTGGGTGGCTGTTTTACAAGTGGTTGTTGGGAAATGAGACTGATGTCGTCTGCTTAAGTTATTAGTTTGGTGGATTGGTTTGTAGGGGTGGGCATATCTGCTGAAAAGAGATTGAAGAGGAATGGAGAGAGAATCGGCGCCCTTGTGGTACGCCATTTTTGCAAGTTTGATGGAGTGTGAGAGGGTGTTTTTTATGGAGGACTTTGGCATTTCTATTGGTAAGGAAATTTGAAAGCCATTTTTTATCATTGTTTTCTATGGGGGATTGAAGAATTTTTTTGTATAAGGATAATATGTGGGGAACAGTGTCAAAGGCTTGTTAATATGTCGATGGCTGTAAGAATGGATCTGTGTGATGGGGATTGGTTGAGGCCAATAATTATGTGTTTGGTGGGGTTTGGGAGGGGGGAAAAAGGGGTTTTTTTTTTTGAGGGCTTGTTGTTGTTGAGTGATTGCCTTTAAATCCATGTTGGATTCTGGGAGGGTGATGTGGTGGGATATTTTTTTTAATATTAGGTTTTCTCCAGCATTTTGCTGATGGTGGAGAGAAGAGAGATTAGGCGATAGGAGCGATGGGGGAATTGGGGTCTTTTTTAGGTTTCAATTTTGGGATATGAATGCTTGTTTCCAAGATTGGGGGTATATTAATTGAGTTTTCCAGATTTGTTAAAACGAATTTTTCAGTGATGAGGAGATGCTTTTCCTCCCAGGTCTTCAGGTGAAGTTTGAGATTGAAGTCTGGTCCTGTTCGATGGTGAATTTTTTAAGGTTTTGATTTGTCTCTGATATCATGTTGGTTGTAAAAAGAGGTGGAGGGTTGTGATCTGAGGGAAGTTTTTGAAGTTGTTTTTTGTTAACCTATTAATGGGGAGAGGTAGGTTTTCGGGAGATATTAGCGTAGAGTTTTGCGAGCAAGGCTGTCTGCTTGTTGTTTTGAGGAAGGGAGGGAGTGTTCGGGCAGGATGGGAATTCGTGTGAGGGAGGGGGGTTTGTTTTGTTGAAGTTGCTTAGTTTTTTGATTACCTGCCAGGTTTTCCTATTATCTATGCGTGAGAATGTTGTTTTTAGGTATTCTGTAAAACTTGTTAGTAGTGTTAGTGGTTTGAGATTAAGAGATCTGAGTGTTTTAAGGTAGTTATTGGTTATGGTTAGTGTGGTGTAATGGTCTGAGTTTTCGGAGGGAGTTTCTTTGTTTAATGAGTTGACTGATTTCGGGGGATAGTTTAGGATTGTAGGATTTTCTGTGGACCCTTAGGTATGTAGAGATTGGCTAATTTGATGATTGTGTTGTTTAAATGAATGATGGAGGAGTTTAAAGATGTTATGTTGTGTATTGGTGTAGGGTTTATATGGGATTCAATATGGTTAGTAAATTCTGTCCAGTTAGCTTTTTTTGTAGTTAGTGAATGTGGTGGTCTTTTTTTGGGGAGTTTGGTGGGGGGAGGTCAGAGATATGAGGATAGGGAGATGATCCGATTGTAGGTCGGTGGTTGTGTCCCAGGTTAGTCTGTGATGTAGGGAGGGGGAACAAAATGTGACGTCTGGTGAGGTGGGGGATTGGTTGGCTTGGGGAGGGATTCTGGTGGGGAGTTTTTTTGAGTTAAGGATATTCAGGGATTCCAATTCATTAAGGATATGGTTTCCCCGGGGATCGGATGGGTAGTCTTCGTACCAGGCAGTGTGGTGGGCATTTAAGTCGCCTCCAAGGATGAGATTTGGGTATGTAGCTAAGTTTCCATAGGGGGGAGGAGGTGTTTGGGGGCTGGGTTTGGGGTTGTCAGGTGGGCGAATATATAGGTTGACAGATGTTGTAGGTGGTCTTGTTCAGGAGTATGAACAAGATTGGGATTTTATTAATGCGGCGGGGAGTGGTGTGGAAGTGTTAGTAGTTGTATTATGATATGGTATGCTGTTGTGGATCAGTGTTAAAAGGGAATGGTGAGGAGGTTGGGCAGACGTACTCTTCTGTTAATAAGGAAAAGATCCAATATTTTAGATTTTTACGATTTTACCAAAATTTCGAGACATGCTTAGTATAACTGACTGGATAAAGAGTTTAAAGACCAAACTGTTTTATCATGTTGGGAAACATTTTAAAAAACAAATTTTTAAATGAATATTCGTCAGTATGTGTTAAAGATAAACCCATTAGGGTGGCGAAGAGAAACCTGTTTCGGTGGAAAGAGAGATAAGGAGAAAATTAATTGAAAAGCGCAGATGCTTTTAAATATTCAAAGTAGTAATAGGGAAGAATGATTAGAAAAATTATAGGAAAAATAGAAAAGAACTTAACCAGTCAATAAGAAAGGCATAGAGAGAGAGGAAGAAATTAATTTAGCAAGGAATATGTAATAAAACCTGAAGAAGTTTTTTAGAAATTTAAAATTTAAAAGTAAGAATACGACAATTGGTCCAATTAAAAAATTGATGAAAATTAAGTGAGTTCAGATAAGGAGTTGGTTCAACATTTTCAATGCTTATTTGCTTCAGTGTTTACAACAGAGGAAAGATTAGATAATAGTTCAGAGACTAAAAGTTCTTGTATGCATGTAACACATAGACTTACAGAATTTGAATTTGATGTAAAAGATATTAAACTTTATTTGATCATATTGATCCAAGTAAAGCTGCAGCCCCTGATGGTATATATGTAGAATTCTGAAAAAGGGTAGTTTAAGCATTGCAAAAGGGACTGTATTTGATTTTTATAAGCCGATCTATAACATGGGGTGAGGTACCAGATGACTGCAAAACAGCATATGTTGTGCCTATTTCTAAGAAAGGTAGTAAGGAAGATTTGGAAATTATAAGGCCAGTTAGCTTAATATCTCTGGTTGTAAAAGGTTCTGGAAAAAGTTATGAAAGGTCATAAGAGAAATATTTAGAAGATAACAAGGTATTGTATGACTCCCAGCATGGTTCAGAAAGGGTAGCGTCATGTCAAGACAAACCTTTAGAATTATGTAGGAATATCATTACTCGACTGCATTGAACCGAGGGAGATCAGTTGAATATTTATATTTAGACTTTAATAAAGCTTTTGATAAGGTTCCCAGCACATAAGGCTGATGAAAAAAGTTATTGCAAATGTGGTATAGGTGGAGTGGTACATGGTTGGATAAAGAAGTGGTTGCGAAATAGAAAACAGTGTGTACAACTAATGGGAATAAAATCATCATGGGAAATAGTGAAAGTGGTGTCCACAGGGTTCCGTGCTGGGGCCACTATTGTTTCCTCATATATATAAATGATTTAGCCAGGGACTTAAAATGCAAGGTTTCTAAGTTTGAGATGATACTAAAGTGGCCACCCCAGTTAGGAATAGTGAAACCGGATGCATAAAGATTCAAAGATCTTGATAAACTTCTTGGTGGGCAGATAAGTGGGCAAATGAATTTTTTAATAGTAAAAAGTGTAGGTTCTTCACCTAGGTTACCCAAATAAAAGTTTTAACTACGATATGAATGGGAGTGGCTTGAGTCTGTGGACCAAAGAAAAAAGATTAGGTGTGATTATAAGCAGTAATTGAAAGTAGCTAATCATTGTTTGGAAGCTAGAAATAAAGCTAATAAGGATGCTGGGCATAATAAATTCCAATGTTGTTTACAAAAACAAAAAGGAAACACTATTAAGTAAAACTGTATAAATAGCTATGTAAGGCCACCGTATAGAGTATTGTGCATGAGTTTGTGGCCCTTATTTAAAGAAAGACTTAGATATGGTAGAGAGAGTGCAACATAGAGCAACAAGGAGATTTCTGGGTTGAGGGTAAAACCTTGAGGAGAGGCTGAGGAGTTAGGAATGTTTTCTGTATAGAAAGGCGATTTCTCAGTAGGGGAACATGATACACAGTCTACAAAAAATATTTACATCTATTGATAACATAGAGACCAATAACATTTTTCAAAATAGTATGAGAACATGGACAGGTGACCACGGGGCATAATAAGAAAATTAAAGAAGAAAGCATGCCATCTTGAATATAAGAAACATCATTCAGTACACCACACATTAAGGGTTGTTAAATTTTTGGAAATAGTCTGGCCAAGAGAGAGGTTGTTGAGTGGGACTCGATTGCACATTTAAGAAAACGGTTAGATTCGTTTATGGATGGGTTGGGTATCATATAATATATTGACAAGCAACTTGGCGGGTTTTAGTTATATGCAGTTCATGTTAGATGGAGTGTTTGTGACCCATAACTTAGTTAATTAATGCATGTGGATGGTTTGGGTATCATATTATATATCATTAGTTTTGCTATCCAAATTGGTGATTTTGGGTAAGTTAACATGCAAATTGACAAGCCCTAGGTGCTTTGTGGATTTGCATGAGCATGTTTGGGTAGTGGGTTGACTGGGGCAGTCTCGATAGGCCCATGTGGCTTTTTACTGTCTCTATATTCCTAATGTCCTAATGTCCTAATGTAACCATAGAATGTGGGGAGAGGGGTGTTTTGGGCGAGGGAGGCTTCTTGTATGATAGCTATGTGGATTTGTGTTTTTTCAGGAATGGTTAAGTTCTATGGATTTGTTGGTTAAAGCCGTTAATATTGGAATTGTAGTATTTGAGTGTTTGGGATTAGGTTTGGTCGGAAGGGGGTTTTGGTTGGTGGTGTGGGGGCTACAGGTTGTACAAGTGTAGCCCATATTGAATCTGGGGAGGGTTCGGAATGGTGAGCAGGACAGGTGTACCCATCCCAGGCAACTAGCACACTGGATACTGTTTAGTCCCACTTGTTTTTGGCAAATAGGGCAGTAATATTTAGGGGGTCCCGGGTTGCTCTCGACATCTCCCGACTGTAGGAGTAGTAGTCTCCCTACAATGAGAGTAAAGATTGACAGAAAAGGCAGATTTGAGACATAGATAGATAAATAGTAGGAGGACGATAGTAAAGTAGTGAAAAATATGACCTGTGGGCCCAGCACTAGCCTGGCTCCTTTTGGCAGTAACCCTCCTGGTGGAGGGGGGGGGAATTGTGTAATCTTGCAGTACCCCCCCCCGGGGCAGAAATTCTTGATATCTTCCCCCGAGTTGGATTCTGTCGGTTGCCCTGCTTGAAAGGGTTACACATCACAACATATATATATATATATATATATATATATATATATATATATATATATATATATTATATATATATATATATAATATATATATATATAAATATATATATATATATATATATATATATATATATATAAAGAGCATATCATCTGGATATGAGAAAGCATTTTTTCCGGCGACAATGTTAATTTATGGAATGGTTTGCCATAAGATATGATTAATAGTAACTTTCAACCTTTAAGAAATGATTATGTAGAACTTTACCTCTTGTGACACACATTTGATTTCTACTCTATTGAAACCAAAAAAACAAAATTTTAATAAAATATATTAAATACAGTTTAATGAAGTGTAGAAAAGCACTTTTATACAATACACACACCAAAAACAAAGGTCTCATTTTAGGCCTTCTAGTTCAGGTTATGATCAATGTTTTGTTAAGTATACACAGAGTAAATCTGTGTATACCTAACAAATCTTATCATAACCTGAACTAGGATGGTCCTAAAACAAACGCGAGGCCAGTTAATCCTTTTTATAAAGACTATGAGAAAATTTTTAACTTTGAGAAGCTGAACCTTTTTTCCTAAAGACCTGTCATTTTTGTTTTATTTATTCTTCATTATTATTTTTTTAAGAGTTTTGATTTAAGAAGAAAAAAAATTTTTTTACAAGCTTATGGAAAAATTCCAAACTTTGAAAGGCTGTAACTTTTTTTCCTAAAGACGTCAGCATAGTGTATTAATATAATAATCTTTGACATCAGTCATTTTTATATGTTTTGTTCTTCATTATTATTTTTTTAGAGTATCCTATGATTTTTATAAAAATCAGAGGTGAAGACGTTCTGTGCTACTAATACCAATTTTTTTATTTACAGTATGTGTAAATGTGTGCATTAGGGATGTACCGGAACCAGGTTCCGGCCGGAACTTCCGGCTGGAACCTCGAGTTTTTAGAAGTTCCGGTTCCGGCCGGAACTAACTTGGTTCCGGCCGGAACTAAACCGGAACTTTCTACTTTTTCAAATGTCTTAATTAAAATAAAAATAAAAAAATAAAAAAAAAATAAAAAAAATTCAGTAACTGATTTGTCATTTACTCAGTTATGATTATGCATAAAAAATAATATAGAAAATTGATATATGTGATCAAGTATGATAAAATGACGACTCAATAGTTTCGAAAACTTTATATATGAAACAATATTTTCACACTCGAACCAGTAGCTTTAATAAATACTCTAGAACAGGATTGGAAATTGTTTTTGATTTTTTTGAAATTTTTTTTATTTTTTGAAATTTTTTTAGACACAAATTGCTTTTGAAATTATTATTTTTATAAAATTAGTAAATAATCCTAATTATTACCTAATTAATACTTAACTTTTGTAAAGAATTATTATTTGCTTTAATTAGTATTTTCAGACTTAGAAAATATTACTGTATATATATCTTTGCCCTTCTAATTTTAATTTATGCTTTTAAAAATGACTGAACTACATTGATGAATTTACTTATTATATAGATAAAATATACTTATTATTAATTAGGTGGTAGGTAAATTAATTATTAATTTAGAAAAAAAAATTGCCCAAAAATTCCAAAAAAATAAGAAAAATAAAAAAAATAAAAAAAGTCATGATTTTTTTATTACAAGAAAAAATTGCGTAAAAAAAATCAGTTGATTTAAATCATTTGATTTCTTTTGTGGTAACCCTGCTCTAGAATCTAGACTGGGGATATATAAAGTTTTTGTACAGGGTATTATTATTTATTATTATTATATTATTATTATTATTATTATTATTATTATTATTATTATTATTATTATAAGTTTTACTTTTAGCTTCCAATTCCCTAAATATTTTCTTCTGATATTCATTTAATTTCCTTAATATTAATCTAGAGATATTCTGCCAAGAAAGTATGTGGCAAATATTTTATATTTATTTAAATGCCTGACCGTTTCGTCCGTAAACCTCGGACATCTTCAGAATTTTGATTCTAACAATTGAATGAATTATTTTAACACTAGATTTAAAAAAAAATTAAAATTACAAATTAGTTTTAGATTTTAGATTTTAGCATTTCATATTATATTTAACTTAAGGACAATTGTTGAACATTAATGTTAATGTCTGTTTTAGATGTTTTATGTAATAAGCCTCAGCTATTTTCAGTTTTTGGGCTTCAGATGAGTAGTGTAAAATTTTAAATGAATTTTGTAATACAGGCTACAGTTGTCTTGTTATGTCAGTGTTGTTGTTATTCTGGTTTAAAGATAGATTGGTATGCACATATTTAATTATTAGTCGTGTAACCAATATATCGTCGACCGTACAGTTTATAAATCGGGACATGCGCATGGTAACACGACTATGGTGATTTAATCTGAAAGCGTATCCTTAGTTTTGAGAAGCAGGAAGAAAGGTTTTCTTGTTTTATGGTATAGTTTAACTGTGATTTTTTTGAGGTCATTGTTCTTTTTAATGTGGGCGTTAATAATGCTGCGTAGGCATTTTAACATTTTAGCATTTTGAAGTTTTAAAAAAAAATTTAAATGCTTTAAAGATATTTTGTTCGTATTGTCCTGTTTTTTTTTATAGAGTTTGTCGATGGTTTTTGTTTATTATTTTTTCCATTAAAAGGGTGGTTAAAGTTGATCAGGTTCTGTTTAATTTTTTTAAACTTCAAGCCTCAAAATTTGATTTCCAATCCGAGCAAATTTATAAACCCTATTTAGAGTGTTTTTAAACATTGCATTCTTATAATAGCTTCTGGGGAGTAGAGCTGTAAATTAAGGTACTACCATTCCTAAAAAACCTTCCTAACATTTTCATTAACTTTTTCTTTAGGACATTCTTGTAATAAACAAAGTAATTTGCCCTCTGAATGATTTCCACTAGTTTCGTTTCCGCTTCACGGTGGACATTTTCAAGGATATGATATGATACTCCCATTCAAAATAAAAATGTAATTTTAGATACTTTACAAGGAAGCGAAAATGGATGCATTTCACAAGGAAATTGGAGTAGTTTTGTTTTCATTCAAGAATTGCCTAAACAAATTAATTTGAAATTTTAGAATGGTTCTTTTGTAATTTGAAAAATTTTGGCAAAAATTATATTAAGACAATGCTGATTTTATATTTCTAAAATATTATTATTATTATTTTTATTTTATTATTATTATATTATTATATATTATTATTAAAAGAAATTATCCTTTAAAGTAGAACTACTACAAACAAAATATTAACTAAACTGTTTTAGCAAAATTAAAAAAAGTGAAAAAACAAGATGCCATAATTTCTTTTAATTTAAAAATGAATTTTACTTTGAAGATTTAAATTTTTGGTGTAGGAATAAGTTTGCTCTCCTAGTTGTGGAGTCAATTAGAAACGTGATCTCTTATCCTCAAACACGTTACCGCTTCTGAAATTGGGAGTACAGAAATTACTAAGTGCACACAGTATGAATATGACAAGATGCCATATACTTTTAGAGAGACTCCACTTGTTAATCAGACAAGTTTTTTCAGTAGAATATGTTAAGGTGGTAGCGAAAATCGGAAAGTTCCCGGTTCTGGCCGGAACTTTTCCGAGGTTCCGGAAAGTTCCGGTTCCGGCCGGAACCAAAAATTCTGGTTCCGGTACATCCCTAGTGTGCATAAATAAGAACACATTTGGCTTTTTTAATTTTTAATATCGATTGCATGGCTTTCAAACATCTTTAATTGAAAAGACATGTCAATGCTGGTTGGTTGGAAATATATAAAATTTATTATCTATTCAAATGAAACTCGATGTTTTCAATAAGCAATTTCCCTTCATCTTAACTAATTGAAAATAGTAGACATAGAGGGTTCACACCCGATTTCTTATGAAACTCACAGGAAATACTCTAAAAAAAAAAAATAATAATGAATAGAGAAAACAAAAATCAGCGGTCTCTTCAGGGAAAAAAAGTTACAGCCTCTCAAAGTTATTAAAACTCCTATAGACTTTTGATCCATAAAGTTTAGGTCTCATTTCAGGCCCTCTAGTTCAAGGTTATGATAAGTGTTTTGTTAGGTATACAGAGAAAATCTATGTAGACCTAGAATTAACAAATCTTATCATAACCTGAACTAGGATGGCCTTAAAACAAGCATGAGGCCCATTAATTTGTTTTATAAGAAAGCTGGTAATAGTAGAGCAGATGGGAGTCACTCCCAATTTTTATGAAAATCACAGGATATACTCTCGGCGGTCTCTTTAAGAAAAAAAGTACAAGCCTCTCAATTTAGTTGTTTAAACCCCATAGACTTTTCAACTTTTGAATCCATTGAATGGTTAGGCTTCATTTCAGGCCCTATGGTTCAGGTTAAGATAAGTTTTGTTGGTATAACCCAGAGAAACCTATCTATGGTATCTCGTAACATCATCTCTATCATTACCCTGAACTAAGGATGGCCCTTAAAACGATGCATTCCCGAAGGCCGGGGCACTAATTTTTATAAGATACAGCCTAAATAGACAGTTTTAAACTTTGCAGAGGCTGTCAACTCTTTTTCCTAAAGACTTCACCATCTCATCTTTCTTTACAAGCTCTTTATTATTATTGGCTAATTATAACGCCATAGAAGAAATAGTTACCCTGATTTTATGAAAAATACCACTAGGATATGCTTACTTCTAAAAAAAATAATAATTTAATCTCGAAGAATAGTGACCACAACAAACGGAGTCGATTCCGTTCCTCTGTTAGGCCCTCAAAAAAAGTTATCTATCGCTTCCATCACGTTAAGTCCTCTCGAAACTCCCATAAATGAACTTCTAAATATTGTGCAATCCAGGTTAGGTCTCATTTCAGGCCCTCTATTCAGTTTGATAAGTTTTGTTAAGTATACCACAAAGAAAAAATCAAATGTAGAATTAATCAAATCCTTATCATAACCTGAACGTAGTGATGGCCCTAAAACAAGCATGAGGCCCACTAATTTTTTTTTATAACAAAGCTTATGGGAAATTTTAAACTTTGATAGGCTGTAACTTTTTTTCCTAAAGAGACTGCAGACTTTCATTTTCACTATTCATTATTATTATTTTTTTATTTTTTTCCTATGATTTTCAAAAAAAAAAAAAAATTTTATAAGAAAACTTTTTAGGATTTTTAACAACTGAGAGGCTATAACTTTTTTTCCTAAAAGAGCGTGACGATTTTTTTCTTCGTTTCACTATTCCATTATATTTTTGAGTATATCTATGATTTTCATAAAAATCTGGGGTGACAACCCTCTGGGTAACAATTACCAAAATAATAATAAAGCTTAAAAAAAATGAATGATTTAAGTCTTTAGGAAAAAAAGTTACAGCCTCTCAAAGTTTAAAATTTTCTTATAGGTTTTCTTATAAAAAAAATTAGTAGGCCTCGTGCTCGTTTTAGGGCCATCCTAGTTCAGGTTATGATAAGATTTGTATATAACAAGTATTTGTTAATTCTACATAGATTTTCTCTGTGTATACCTAACAAAACGTATCATAACCTGACTTATGAGGTCGAAATGAGACCTTTTACCTGGTCGATCAATATTGAAATACGTCTATGGGAATTTTAACAACTTTGAGAGGCTGTAACTTTTTTTCCTAAAGAGTCACGATTTTCGTTTTCACTATTCTTCGTAATTATTTTTTTTGAGTATATCCTTTGATTTTTATAAAAATCGGGGGTAACAATTACCTACCGAAAATTCACACTTTGAGAGGCTATAATTTTTTTCCCTAAAGAGACCGCCCATTTTCGTTTTCACTATTCTTCATTGTTATTTTTTTAGAGTATATCCTGGGATTTTCATAATCATCCGGGGTGACACCCCTCTGTGCTACATTACCCTGACTATTACCAACAAACCAAAGGTAAGAAAGACCCAATACATTACAATTTTCACTAATTTTAGGTTATTATAATATTTAATTTAACCCGTTCTCCTTGCTACTCTTTTACGTTGATATTAGCACGTACATTAAAAACTATAGATACAATAAACCAACCCAGAACTTATAATTTACAAGTTAAGGGGACGTTGCGCGTAGCAACACTAATGTAATTTGTTTGGGATAAATTATACACCATTCGAAAGAAGAAAGATTTCTCTACAATATTTATCTCAATGACCATGCAAAAAAGTGTTTAAGTTTGTGTAATTTTCTTCCCAAATGATCATGAATCAAAGCATTTGGATCAGCTTTTTTAACAGTGAATTTCTGCTGAACTACACATAAGATTTTTGCAAGCGGATTTCAACTAAAATACTTGCTATACACATATGATTTATGAAATAACTCACAATTAGCAGCAATATATAGATAAATTTTTTTTTTTTGATTTTTTTGCTAAATCTCAAATTTTTTTTTTCTCCAAAAATTTGAAAGTTATCCGAAACATAATGAAAGTTTTATATTTGCCTGAATCATACATCAAAATGTTGATCAATGTATACGAAATTGAAAACCAAAAAAGAAAAGTATTAAATAGTGTTGGATTTTTTGTTATACCCGAAATAGCTTCTAAAAATGTAAAAAATAATTTTTTTTTTAAGTATAAATAAGTTCAAAAAGTTGAACTGTGAGCAGCGGCAAAATTGGGTTTACAACAAATTTATATAAATAGCAAAAGGTGTATCTCAACCAATTTTTAAAGTTTGTTAAAAAATTTAATTACAATCAGATGAGTAGTCAAAAAGTTATTTGATCCATCAATTAATTGATTTTTTCTTTTTTTCTTTTTTTTCCACTAAAAAAAATAAAAATCGCAATTATTATTTTGTTTTTCACCCAAAAAATTACCGTATTTTCAAAGTAGCATTAATAATTAAAAGGTCCACAATATTTTATAAAATAAAATTTTTGTATACCAAACACTTTTGCCGCTGTTTCATTCGGGAAAACTTATTAAATTTTAAAAAGCTTTCCCGTGGAGTAGCAGCAAAAACCATTAGGCGTACAGAAATTTATCTAAATAAATAATGTGTATCTCCCCAGACTATATAAAGGCCATAAAAGTTTCATTCCTATCAGATGAATAATAAAAATGTGCAAGACATGCAATCAATATTAAAAAAAAATTTTTGGCAACTCTCAAAAATGAAAAACCAGGAAAACGTAATTAGTTTTTCAAATACAATCAGTTTGAAATATTTTCAGAGCATATATCAATTGGGGAAGATAGACCTTTTTGTTTAAAGAACATTTGTATGCCCAACAGAATTTGTCGCTGCTCATCGGGAACATTTCAAAGTTTTCAAAGTTTTCTCGTGATCAGCGCAAAAACTGTTTTGGCATACCGAAAATAATCTAAATAAAATATTTATATCTCATAGAGGTAAATAAGTTGTGAAAGTTTCTTCATTGCACTCTGAATAAAGAATTGAAAAGTTAAACATACCAGTTCTGATTTTTTATTTTTTTTTTTTTTTTTTTGCTACAAAAAAAAATTCATGATAATTTTTTAATTTTTTGTTCAATCAATACGAAATTTTCAGGTCATATACTACTAGGCAAGGTTCACATATTTTGTTTAGATAAATGTTTTGTAAACAAGAGGGTTTGCCCTACATAATGGGGAAACTTTTTGAAAAAACTTCGGCAAAATTTTCCCATGCACAGAAGCAAATCCGTTCTGCCATACAAAAAATTTATTTAAACATAAAAATGTGTATCTTCCCAAACAATACTTGCTCCTGAAGTTTCGTGCCGATCGCAACATGAAATATTAAAATTTATTGAACGGATATGGTGACTTATAATTTGGAGAGGAAAACTTGTTTAAAAGCGCTACCGATATTAGCTTTTCTTTGGGTCGCCGTCTCTTCTCGCTTAATTTTTTTCCTAATCAGTTATTCCAGAACGGGGATGCTGATGATTCACCTACCTCAAAAACTCTATTATCGCTATTTCGCAATCGATTTATCGTTTCCTCTGCAACTCGGTTCATGCGTGCTTGGTTGTTATAAAATTTCAAAAAAAATCCTACGTTCCTGAACGAGCTCTCGATGCGTAACCCCTAACGCTAGTATTAACTCCTTAAAAATTATCATCATTTAGCGAAAGTAGTAATATTCCGCTGTGTATTTTTTCCTCTAGTTTTCGTTTTTCCGAATAACGGTTCTTTCTCATTCACAGTCTGCGTCGCAACGAATAAAAGAGGGAGAAGGGCAAAACAAATCTCGAGCCAACAGATTCATCGCAAGACCCTAAGGTCTCGACGGAAAGTTAGAAATAAATTTATACTTGGATATATAACGAGAGTTAGGACGAGAAATTAATTTTTTTCCGTTTGGACAAATATATTATTTGTTTACCGCTTTAATAAAAAAATATTAAAAATATATTGATTAATACCCTTTTTACATTTGATTCTTTTTTAAACTATCCCTTATTTCTAATTTAATTAATATATATATTATACATTTATATTTATAATCTTATTATAATATATATAAATATAACTATAATATATACTCATATATTTATATCATATATGCAAAAATAACCAAGTTTCTAATTGTTTTAAATAAAATTATTTTTCTTATTTTAGTTAAATATGCAAATATATTTTGCATTACTTAAATAAACTTCTAGTTCTAGCCTTAGGCTGGGGCTGGCAACAAATAAATATAGGTTAGATCTACGTTCGTGCAACCGCAATAAATCCTATTATTCTCCGTTGGGCAACACTATCCATCTAGTAGGCCTAGTTATACCATTTAATTTTATTAATATATAAGTGTTAGTATGCGCAGATTGATATTACATATAATAATGGATAATATTATATATAATTAATATATAATATAACCTATAATATATATAAGTATAATATATATATAGTATATAATATAGGATATATAATATATATATACAGGGGTGAGAGGTAATTAGTATTCTATTATATATATATTAAACATGGAAGAAAAGGAGAAATCAATAGAGAACCTTATGAGAGAAATTGAGAAACACCAGAAGAGTTCCTAAAAGAGTTTTGATGAGCCTTTTGCTTCTTTGTCTTCAGGAGGAGAAGTGGGGTCAGATTCAGCAGTTGATAGACAATGAAAAAAAGATTTATAAAAGTGGAAAAAAATATATTAAATGGTATCATAAAGCTCTACTTTTTTTAAATTATCCCAAAATCATTTTTATTGTTATTGCAAATATTAAATTGAGAGAGTCTATGAGAGATCCAACAAAATTTTTAGTTGCGATCTTTTCACACAATATAAACAATAGAGCGCTTTAAGTGATCGAGCAGGAAGTGTTGTTGTGCAGTAAAACAGAATTTTTAGTTTTTCTTTTATATAATACAATTTGATTTTTAATTCTAGTTTAAAGATAGAATCTTTTTTAACCATAAAGATAGGACACCCACCTCGCTTCGAACAGATAACTCTTCCTTTTTAGGGGCTGAATACCCTTTGTAACTATTAATTCTTCCCACGAATACCCCTGCCATAGGAAACTATGAAAAGGTTGCGACAGCCTGAGCGAGAGCCGGGGCTAGACGTAAAAAAAAGAAGTCGCTCGAGTTACCAATGCTATACTTCGGACATAGCGGAATCGAAGGTTGACGAACAAGCGTGATTTAAAGTACTTAACGGAAAAAGAAGTACACTAGATTACCGATTTCCACCTATAAATCAATTACATTTGCCGAAAGGAGTAGGACGCCCTGGATTTTGATCGAAAAGAAGCAATCTGGAGGGTTTGGGGTTGTTGATGATGCTGGGGTACCGGAAGTGAACTAAAATACATAATGACTATCGTAAGTCTACAGAAAGGAAAGCAGGAACATGAAGTAGGCATCATCATGAACCCGGATACTCTACTATAGAAAGTTGAATGAAAGTTTTAAAAGAAAGAATAATTTGCGATAACACTGAAGACGGAAGGAGAAACATTGAGCTTAATCCAAGTGTAGCGCGGCCACCAAGGAAGACCATGAGAAAAATGAAGTCATTAATACGGATGAACAATACGCGAGAACGAGAAAAAAAAAATTATAAGGTATATGAAACCGCTTGCATGTGAACCCTCTTTAGAGAAGGAGAGATCGTACTAGGATCATGAATAGGAGAAAACTTGATTGGGCAGTATGCCTGGATGACTTATCAGAAAATCAACATGGTGTTATGATACATTCTTCAAACATGAAAATAGCAATAAATGACGTATATATGTGGACGCAGAACAGAGATACACGAGAAAAGATATCAATTATTGACATATGCGTAGCTACGAGTAAGAATTTTGAAGATGGTGAAAAGCTTACCCACGAGGTTCACTATGATTCAGACCATTAGAATGTAGTTGTAAACTATTTGAAAAAAAGGGAGGAATAACCAAGAATAGAAAAAAGAGAGATACTGTTGAAAACTGAGGATGTTGTAACTGGTGAATGAGGAGAGAGACGGGCGAGCAGAGAGATTGAAGGACAGAAGAGACAAGAACGGCGGGATGGAGAGTTGGAAGACCTTTAAAACATAAGAGTAGATCGAATGCAAGCTGAAAATACTAGGAAAAGAAAAAGCCTGGGGTAGGAAAAAGAAACGGCTATGGGAACTGAGATTTAAAACGCAGTAAGCTCAAAAACAAAAATATAGGAAATGGGTGAAGACGAGAACGGGAAGGGAACAGGAAGAATAGTAAAGCAACGAAACCATGCATGATGTAAAAGAAGAAGTAATGGATCATTACTTGGAGGAAGTATGAAGAGAACTGAAAGAGGATACAAGGCACGGGAAAACTTTTATATGAAATGGCCAAGGCATAAGAGGAGTAAAGAACCGGAAATCCATACGGTTCTGAATAAGGAGGAGAACCTCTTCTAGAGGAAGAGGATTGCGAGTAACGAAAGT
Source organism: Trachelipus rathkii (assembly GCA_015478945.1). Lineage (NCBI taxonomy): Eukaryota > Metazoa > Arthropoda > Malacostraca > Isopoda > Trachelipodidae > Trachelipus > Trachelipus rathkii. The sequence continues at coordinate 27,872 of JABUQX010059317.1, read as the reverse complement.
ATGAGCAGGTATTTCGAGAGTAGAGTGAAGGGAGGAAATGATAATACCCATGGAGTAAGAACAACATGAGAAAGATAGAATGATAAAATAGAGGAAGTAAAAAGCAGTTAAATATAAAAATGCAAAAAGTCTGATACGATGAGCTAATAATGAACTATTCAAAACAGGAGAGGAATAACTAGATGGTGAAGCAAAAGATTTGTTTTGAACCCCAAGTTTATGAAAGAAAGAGAAAAAGTACCAACAGAATGGAGGAAAGCAGATAATCTGGTCCGATACAGTATAAGAAGGGAATTAAAAGAATATTGGGGAAATTATAAAGAATATAGATGTGGGGCTGAGAAATAATTGATGAGGATCTTTAGGAAAAAA
>JABUQX010059317.1:0-22500 GCA_015478945.1 Trachelipus rathkii | reverse complement strand
GCTTAGCGATGTTGTGCTGTGCGGCGGTGGAGCGTTACGGCTGGGCCGTTATTACGGTGATTAATATATATATATTATTTATAAATATAATATATTATATTAGTATTAATATATAATATAATATACTAATACTAATATATGTAAAAATAATATATAACATCTATAAATTATTATAAAAATAATAATATATTAGAAATTATATATCTTATTTATTTATCTTATTATTATTTATTTATTTATTATATTTATTATTTTTGAATATTTATTATTTATTTGTTTATTATTATTTTTTATTTATTTATTTATTTACTTATTCATTATTCATTTATTTTTTATATATTTATTATTACTTATAATCATTTGTTAATATTATCTATTAATTTATTTATTATTTAATATTATTTTTATTTATTATATTAATTATTTATTAATTAGTTTATTATTTATTTTTATTGTTTCGAAAAAACTTCGTTTTTTGAGGTGGGAGGGATGGAGGGAGAGGAGGGCTTGAGAGAGCGACCCCAGATTCAAAAAATTCCCCGGGCAGCCAATACCGATTTTGACTACTATAATATTACTATATATATATATATATATATATATATATAGATATTATATATATACTATATATACTATCTATATAGATATACTTATATATATATATATATAATAATTATATATATATAATAATATATATATTATATATATATACTATTATATATTTAATTAGATGGGGCATACTTTACTCAAAAAAATATCCGTTATCGTTCACTCCTCTTACTCGAAAAAAAGTAGTTCCTTTATCTTATATTCCTTTCTTTTAAAAGAAAAAGAACACAATTCCTTACTCCCTTTACTTTCGATTTGACTAAACAATTAACTACCTTATCTCAGGAATCTTACTGTTCTGTATAATCAAATTCAACATATCTTTATTATTAAAAACATCCCCTCTCATCTAAACCCTAGCGCAATTCTCAAACTTTAACTCTTACATTTCCCCACCAACATTTAATTGAGCAGCCATCTTTCCTCATTCAACAACTCCTACTACATTCCTTCGCACATCAGTTCCTTTTCAGTCCAACTACATCCAACAATGTACTAAATGATTAAACCTCAACACTTCAGCTGATGTCACATCTAACATTAACTTCACATCTCGATGGCTCTCCTCACTACAATCAAACCTTACTCTTATCTACGTTACCTTAAAACCTCTCCTTACCAACCTGCCAAATCTCCTACCCAATCCTTCAAACTCTCTCAATTCGCAACACAAAACCTCAAATCATCCCAATATAATAGTAAGGCACCTCCAACCCTCTTCCCTTTCTCCATCATATTCTAAACCATCCCCTGCCACCCCACCTCTAACATTCTTCAAAACCATTCCATATATAATTGATTAACCAAGAATACATATTCAAACCTCTCAATGCTTTATCAATCTCAAAACTATTCATTTCAACTCCATCTATATTAACACCGCGCTCAATCATCTCCATACATACTGATCCATTCAAAGCTACCACCGCACCAATATTCATAACCCTGCAATAGAACTTCCCTATAAATGAGAAGAAAATTCATGTGTGCAAATTCAAAAAACAAATAATTTATTCATTCTCCTCCCTCAATTTTCTCAACTCACTTTTGTTCAAGTAAAGAATTTGATCCCATACATCCTATACCACTTCTAAACGCACCTTGTCCTTCACAATCAGTCCTTCATCACTCGACGCATTCTTTCCACCAAAGTATACCCAGTATATCTTCCCTCACTACATTTAAATAAACTAATCCCCATAATTCCTAAAGTTTACGCCTTTATCCCTTTTTCCTATATAAGGGTATATTACTGCTCTCCTCCTATTCATCGGAACTCTCCCCTCCATAAACGCTATTGTTAACACAACTTCCCAAATCCAATCAATCACCATCTCGCCTCCTTCTTGATCATTTCACTGGTTAATTTCTCTATACCTGCAGATTTACAATTTTCAACTTTCTCGGCTCTACCCATTACCTCCTCCCTTACTAATTACCTCGACTACAAATATACCTATCGCTTCTTTTACTCATCAAAACCACTCACATTCACTATCACCTCTTCATTAGTGCCATTTTATGCAGATCGATAGTTTTCTCCACACTCCCCTCACATCCTTATCATCAGTTACAAAAGCACCATCCCTTATTCTCTCTAAATATTCTAAATTTGCAGTATAGGATTTTTCCTAAATATATAAATATATATTTATCATAATTTATTTTATTATCAAAATATTATATATATAGATATATATATATATATATAAAAATATATATCAGATATATAATATATGATAATAAATATATATTATATATGATATAGATATATGATATATATAAATATTATTACTTATAAATATATATATAATATATTCTATATTAGTTGATATATATGTATATATATGGAGAAATGATATATAATATATAATATATATATATATATAATTAAATGATATATAGATTATAAATATATATATAATATTATAAGATATTATATATATATATAATATATATATATACTAAATAATATGCTATATATATATCTAATTATTATTATATATATCTATTTTATAATTTTCCCCCTTATTATATATATAGATGATATATATTATATATCTTAGGGTACTTATATATATATATATATTTATATATATATTTACTATATATAGTTACATATAATATATTTATATATCTATATAGATATATATAAACTAATATGAATATTATATATATATAATATAACTATATTCAGCTAATAACGTATTAACTTTATATATATATATATAATATAAAAATAAATAAATCCTATATATATAGAATATATTAAACCAGAAAAATTATAATTAAAGTGCTGCAGTTTACTATATATATGCCTTCTAACGTTACTGATTATAAAGCCTGGAGATGTCACGTTTATAAATTTTGACCTTCCATTTCTTCTGCAGTGAAATATTTCGATAAAACATAGTTTAGAATGAAATCGCTCTCAAAAAAGGAACGAACTGAAACTGAACAATAACGAGGTGTGAATACGATTGTGCCTTCATTTTGTACAATTTAGCATATATTTATCGTGACATAGCTTTTTGCTTATGACAATTACTCAAATTGGAAATTTAAAAACTACAAATTTAGTCACGGTAGAATTACTCCTACCTTTTATAACAAGTATAAATATCTGGGTCCAAGATTGCAGATGCAAAAATTGAAAGGAAAAGCCTCGCTAAAGGAGGCAAACAGTGAGCAACTAGGGTGTGGGCCAGGGTTATAAATATATATATATATTATTATATATATAATACTATTATATATATAGTAGATATAATAATCTATCATAGTATAAATATTATATATATATATATAAATGATATAGATAAGATATAATTTATTTATAATTATATATATATAGTCTTATAATATTATATATATATAATATAATATCTAAAATAGTAATATAATTATGTGGGGATCGCTATTATGATATTACGATATGATTTTTTACTGAAACAAATTTGGAGATCTACTTTTGGTCTTTTTTTTTAGGAACATAAGGAATTTGGACTGAAAGTAAGTAAATTTAACATTTTTTTGGCTTATATTCATTTGCTTATTTTCTAAATTAGGGGAAATTCATTTTTATACATTAATAATTAAATTATATGTAATAATAAAATATAAGAATAATAAATAAATTATATTATTGTCATCTACTTTTATGTAATAAAGCAGGAGCGCAACAGCTTGAAGCAAAGCTTGTAAAACATTAACTCTCCAATCAAGAGTGAGTAATATTGAACTAATAAGTCAATATGACCTCTGGAACTCCATACCCAGAAAACCTCATATGAAACTGCTCTCTAAATGAGGTAGGTACGGTGACAAACCCCATGCACATCCATACATCCACATCACACACACACATCTCATCTATACTACTCATATTACGTATGCATTCTCCTCTCTCTAACTATTCTCTCTCTCGAGATAAAAGGTATAGGTGATATCTAATTGATTATTAGATTCATACCCTCCTTTATACTAGAGGGAGATCGTGAGTCGGATGAAGACTTATAGAGTGAATAGATACTGAAACCCCAGCCTCTTTTTATACAGGTATCTTGGGATGATTAGAGAGGTATGATATGATATTAGATTAGAGAGAATAAGAGATAGTATTGATTATGATTGTGATTAGAAATATATAGGTATATTATTAATATGATATTTTAGACAAGTAATATATAGGATAGAATATTATTATTAATAGTTGAGAGGGGAATGATTATTTCAAGGCGATTTCCTGGCTCTCTAGTTCTTGGCAGGCGGCGAGTGGTGCTCTCCATCACGCCGCGAAACTCGCACGTACGCGAAAGGAGAGATGTTGGATGAACCTCCGAACTCCCTCACTAATAGCTTATATATTTATAGTATGTACTTCCTGTACGCTACGTACGAGAGTTATCCCTTATATATTTTTATATAATCCGTAGATTATATATAGTAGTAGTATTCAGTATACTACATTAATTATGTTATTATGTGAAGTTATATTAGAATAAAGTATAATCGATAATGGATATAGGATATTAAGCCCAAACTAAAGAAAGGACCGGCAGGATATTCGCGAAAACGAAGGATGCGCGAAAACGATAAAGAGGTAACAGAAATACTGAATTAACTAGTTAGGGAAGCGCGTGATGAATAGTGTGCGATGGGAAAATGATGTGGGTAATTATGCATTGTCAAAAAAGAAGACAGAAAATCGTATGAACATAGAGGAAGCAGAGGATGAAAGTGGGGGGTGAAATAAAGGGAAGTTTGGGTTGATGCGAAAACTAGGGAAATATCAGCGGAGTGAAGGGCTGGGGGTGGGCAACAACTCGTGGTAGAGGACAGAGGGGACAAGGCCCCCGCGCGGCCCCCAGGAGCGGAAGAGACCCCGACTCGGGGCAGCTGCCGGGGCCCGAGGGGTGGTGGTAGTGTATAAGAGAAAAAAAAAACAGTGCCGGGTCAGACAAGGGCAGACGGGGCTGAATCCAAAACGGATGATGCAGGTAGCAGGAAAGTATTTTGTATCTGGGGAAATGAAAAAAAAAAAGCATGGGAGACAGAAGCGCTGTGACGAGAGCATATAGGATAGTGTGCGGGGATCCGAGCTGAGTGAGAGAGATGCATGCGGAGGACTTGCGAGTTGCACCAGTAGAAAGTATTAGAATGATAAGATAATGAGGATATATATAGATAGATGGGAATTGAATAGATAATTGAGAAGATACTAAGGGAGTTTTTTTTTATAGGAAGGTTGGCACATAGATTTTGAGAGCAAAATATTTGGAAGTTCATCAATTGTTTGAAAATAGAACAAAGCTTCAAAACGGATAAACAAAACAGTATGTAATAGTGAGGATGCTCAACGCTCTAAAAAGACGACACAAATTTTAACCATTAAGTAATATTAGAAGCGTTTGTTGCCAACTTATTTTTATTTTTTTTTGGCGAATTTAAGTTAATAAAGAAATTATCATATTCTTTTTAGCAAAAATTTAATTAAAATATTTTATTATATTAATAAATTTCTTAACATTTCAATAGCAATATCACAATTATGACGCATTAATTGAATATTTACAAATTTTATAACTTTAATAAAAACACTTAGATTTCCTTACATAAATATATATTTTTTTAAATTGTCTTTTATACAAGCAGGTGCAGGTAATTAAATTGCATGATCAGACAAAAAGTGTTGCCAAAGTTGGTTGAATCAAATATTAGACAAATGCGTTAAAATGATATCTAAAAGAGGCTTTGGCTTGAGTTGAGACGATATCGTTTAAGTACATATCAATACTGCATTCAATTTCAAGAAAATTTGGAGGTCTTAAGTTGAAATTCAATTATTTTACATTTTACTTAAACACAAATTCGAATTCTTTTCAGCAAGTTATTTGAAGGAAAAAAGAAAACTATAGAATGTGTTAAAACTATGTTTCTTATATCCAGGAAGTTAATAAAATATAACTGCATCTGTAAATTATTAATTATTCCCATAATACGTCGATATTACAAAGTTATCTTACTGGTTTGCCTTTTAATTCACATTTTCAATTTTATTTCGATTTAAACTAGGCTTTTTGATTCTTTATTGTCTTGGATTTCTTTGTATAAACAATTGTTGTGTGTGGTTTCTTGCATATAATGTAATACACGCAAGTGTTATAGCACACTTTGATGGTTGTATTAGAAATGCTAATTCAAAGTCATGCGATTTGCTTTTAATAATATTTTACTAATGATTAATATTATTACCATGAAAAAAAATTTAGTATAGAATGCTAATATTTTTCAACGGTTAGATTTCTGTATTATTTAACACTTAAACGAATATACACTTAAGACTCGACTTACGCTTATATTGCTACACCCAGATGTAATAATTTTAGAGTTTGCAAAGAAGAATACTCAAAACAATCTGCCTAAAATACTAGGAGGTCCAATATTACAATGAAAATTAATTAATTTGTATAATGACAAATATTGTTCAACTTTAATTCTTTGTATATAAACACTTTTAAAGACTAACAGACAGGTCACGCTTTATTTGGCTACACCAAAGATATAAAAGTATTTTAAGTATAATTTTAAAAAATAAATAACAAACAATTGCCTTAAAAATTAATCACGTGACCAAAATTTTCGAATAAAGTTGAATATTAGTATGAATAGCTAATTATATATACAACTTTATATTTTCTATTGTTTATTAAACTTGAAATGATATTACCTAAGCGAGACTACGCTTTATTGCTACACACAGAATTGTAAGATATTATAGAGTTCTTCAAGAAGATACCTCCAAGAAAGTATACCTGTATAAATTACCTAGGAGTCCAAGATATTACATTATTCATAGAATATTAGAAAATGAAAATGACTAAATTTTTTTCAACTTTAAGGATTTTATTTGTTATAACACTAAAACGATATTATACCTAAGCTCGAACTACGCTTTTAGCTACACACCACGTGTAAAGGATATTTTAGAGTATCTCAAAAGAGGAAGATACTCAAAACATGACCTAAATTAAAACCTAGAGAAACTTATTACATGAAGTGAGTTAGTATAGAGAATGGCTAGTATATTTCAACTGTAAGATTTTTTTTGATAGATAACACTTAAAAACGGAAAAATATAACCCTCTAAGCTCGGACAAATTCTGAAAACCCTATGAAGAAATAGTTAAAAGATATTCATTTTATATCTAAAATTCATAATTCGAAAACAATATGGCCTAAAAAATTACACTAGGAGATCCAAATTATATTTAACAATAGAAAATAAATGTAATAATGCAAATATTTTTCACTTTAGAATCTTTGATAATAGTATATAAAACACTTAAAACATATACCTTAGCTCGAATATGCGCTTTATTGCTACAAGAATGTAAGTAATTTAGAGTCTTCAAAGATAATACCTATAACACCTGCCTAACCATAAAATTACCCTAGAGAGACCAACAATTATTAACATGAAATATTTTAGGATGAATGCTAAAGTTTTCAACTTGGAAAATTGTCTGAGTTAACAATTGAAACGAAAAATTATTGTTATTAGCCGGACTACGCTTTATTGCTACACACAGATTGTAAGTTTTTTAGGGTTTTTCAAAGAAGAACCTCAAACACCTGTGTATAAATTACCTAGGAGTCAAATATATTTTAAAATGGAAATTAAAATTAATGAAAAATGAATGCAAAATTTTTTAACTTTATTACTTTAGCACATACTAAACACTTATAAAAAAACGAAAAAATATACCTAAAGCTCGGGACACGGATTTTTAAAATCACATTAGAATTGTTAAGTATTTTAGATTTCTCACAAAGGAAAAGATACCTCAAAAAACATGCTCAAATTATAAGTAGGAACCGTAGAGTTGCTTTAATAAGTAAAAAGTTAATGATGAATGGCTAGTTTTTTATACAACTTTAGATTTCTTTGTATATTACATGTAACGATGAACCTAAGCTCGACATACGCTTTATATGCTACACCAGAATGTAAGTATTTTTAAGTTCTTCAAAAAGATACCTCAAACAAATGCCTTAAATTACCTAGGAGTCCAAATTATAACATTGAAAGTGAGAAAGTTTAAGTATAGAATGCATAGTTTTTTTCCAACTTTAGTTTCTATGTTTATAAACACTTAAAAACGAATATAACCTAGATCGACTACTTGTTATTGTACACCAGGAAATTACCATATATAAGCTATATTTAGAGTATCTTACAAAGAGAAATTAACCTCAAAAACATACCTGCCTAATTACATAGGAGTCACAATTTTTATACATTGAAAATAATTTAGTATAAATGCAAAATTATTTTTCAAAACTTTAAAGATTTACTTTGTATAACCACTTAAAATCGAGTGGCAACACACACAAAATTTCATAGCAGGTACACACCAGAATGTAAAAAAAAGAAAAAAGAAAAAAAATAGTTAAGTAAAGATACCTACAAAACCCCTGACACTAAATATTACCTAGGTACAAATTATTACATAGAAAAGAGATACACTTTAAACTAAAATAAAATGAAGCTGTGTAATAGAATTTCTTTGTTCTTAAATTACTTTTAGAAAGGGATAATATGTCTATACAATCGACTACGCTTTAGAGATGCGTGAGTTTTGATAAAAGATATTTTAGAAAAGTTCTTCAAAAAGATACCTCAAACACCTGGATAAATTACCTAGGAGTCCAAAACACAAACCCTATACATTTAAAAAAAAAAAAAAAAAATCAAAATATTATTATTCTAATAAATTATTTGGATAAATATAAACTTAAAAAAACGAAATATACCTCTCGCCTACAAATTATTGCTACACCAGAATGTAAGTATTTTAGAGTTCTTCAAAAGGAAGATAACCTCCAAACAACATGCCTAAATATACCTTAGGAGATACCAAATTTATTACATGAAAGGGAAAAAAGTTAGTAATGAATAGCTAGTTATATATTCAAACTTTAGATTTTCTTTGATAAAATATAACACTTAAAAACGAATATACCTAGCTCGGGACTAACATCTTTTATATATCCATACACCAAAATGTAAGTATATTTAGAGTTCTATCAAAGGAAAGATATACCTCAAACATCAGGCCTAAAATTACCTAGGAGCCAAAATTATTAACATGAAAAAAAATATTTAGTTATAAATGCAAAATATATGGACTTTAAAGAATTATACTTTGATAAACATACAATTCAAAATGAAGTAAATCACTTGAATTTAACCGGGCATTTATTTTTTACAGTGAAGAATGTATAAAGATTTATTAGAAGTTCTCAAGGAAGATACCTCAAACACATGATTTAATTACCTAGGAGTCCAAATATATTTACATAGAAAAGTATATATTAGTATGAAATGCTAAGTTTTTTTCAAACAACTTACGCTTGTTTCTCTTCTAAGAAACCCTCCCCTTGCTTCCTGATAAAACCCATTTAGTCAATCAGAAATAATAGTTAGAGATTTCTATCAAAGAAAGATACTCAAACAACCTGCCTAAATTTAAACACTAAAGAGTCCAAAAATTTATTACAAATAAGTTGATTTTAGGATGAATAGAGCTAATTTATTCAACTTTGAGATGTCTTTGTTATGACACTTAAAAACGGAAAACAATGTACACTAAGCTCGATTACGCTTTATGGCTACACCAGAATGTAAGTTATTTAGAGTTCTTCAAAGAAGATACTCAAACACCTTGCCTAAATTAACCAAGAGGTACCAAATTGTGACATGAAAATAAATTTGATATAAATAGCTTAATTTTTTCAACTTATAAGATTACATATTGTTATATAAAACGACTATAAAAACGAAATTTCCAGGCATTTGTTAGCATAATGTCACACATGTGTAAGTTTTTAGAGTTATATTAAAAGAAAGAATACCTCAAACAATGATTTAAACCTTCGTGCTAAATAATACATGAAAGATAGAATTTTAAAGTCTTAGAAAGCAAAGTAATTCAAAGTTATGAAGACCTATTAATATTCAAAACGATAATATTTAAAAGACTAAATTGGATCTGATGTTCAGCAGAAATATTTTTTTCTTTTAGGTTATTACAAAGGAAAGAGAATACCTCAAATTAAACCTGCCTAAACTTACCAGAGAGTCCAAATTATTACCAATGGGAAAAGTGATTTAGAATAGGAAATTATAAATTTTTTACAAATATTAGATTTCTTTGTTATAACATTAAAACAGATATACCTAAAGCTCGAAATAACGCTTACATGCACATAACCAGAATGTATAAAGTATATATGAAGAATATTTATTTTAGAGGATACTTCGAACACCTGCCAAATCTAACTAGGAGTCCAAAATTATTACATAGAAAGAGATTTTAGTAATGTCTGGATTTTATTCTTATCAATTTGAATTTCTTTGTAAATAAACACTTAAAAAAAGAAAAAAACGATTAAACATAAAAATTGGCATATTTTATGTTATAGCTACACAAAATGAAGGTATTAAATTTTCTTCAAAGATACCTCAAACAACTAGCCTAAAATTACCTAGGAGTCCAAAATTATATACATAAAAAATGAATTTAGTATGACTGCAAGAATTCCAATATTATAATGCTTTGTAATAATACACTATAAAAACGATGTACCATAAGACGACTACTGTATATTGCTTACACCAAGAAATGTAAGTTATTTTAGAGTTCTAAAAGAAAAGAAAACTCAAAACACTCCTGCCAGTTATTCATAAACTTCAAAAATTTATTTATATTGAAAATAATTAAAAAAAAAAAAAAAAAAAAAAAAAAAAAAAAAAAGTAAAAAAAAAAAAAAAAAAAAAAAAAAAAAAAAAAAAAAAAAAAAAAAAAAAAAAAAAAACCCGAAAAAAAAAAAAAAAAAAAAATCAAAATTTTCACACGAAAGCAAAGAAAAAAAGAAAAAACGTAGAGAATATTCGAGTTTAGATAAGTGTATTCATTATAGAGGTGGGTGGAGGAGTAGATGGTGGAAGTATAAGTGTTGGATGAGTGGTGTAGAGGATGGGATTAGAGAAAATAGAAGGGTTATAGAAATGACTAAATTTTTTCAAACTTTAAGATTCTTTGTATATAAACACATTATAAAACGATATAAACTTAGCTCGACTTATGCGTTATTTGCTTACACACAGTAAATATGTAACAAAGTAATAGACATTTCGTCAAAGAAAGATACATTTAAAAGTGAATCATATTTTAGAAGTCCAAATTAATTAACAATGGAAAGTGAAAAAATTAATCTAATTTAAATTATTTTCAAATTATTAGCTTTCAATAATAATAATTAACTTACTTAAAAAGAATTAAAAACACCATAATTTATGCAGTAAATCTATTATTGCCCACCCAAGAAATATAAGTATTTACGAATTCTTAAAGAAAGATACCTCAAAAAAGCTGATTAAAAGTACTTAGAGAGATCCAAATATATTTACATTTGAAAAAGTTATAATTTAGATAATGAATTGCCTAATTTTTTTTTAAACTTATTAGATTTTTTATTTTTAAACACTTAAAACGAAATACCTAGCATATCGACTACGACTTAATCTGCAAACACCAAGAATGTAAGTTATTTTAGAGTTCTATCAAAAAAGATACCGTTAAACACACTGATTAAATACCTGGAGTTCAATTTATTACATATGAAAAGTTATTTAGTATGAATGCTAAATTATTCAACTTTAGAGATTTCTTAGTTAATATAAAACAACATATAAATTAAAACGAATATTAAACATAAAGCTCAGAACTTTTACGCTTTATGTTACTACACCAGAATGATATAAGTATTTTAAGAGTTCTTCAAAGAAGATACCTCAAAAACTCACTGCACTAAATACCTAGGAGATACCAAATTAATTACATGAAAAGTGAATTTTAGTATTGAATGCTATTTTTTACACTTATAGATTTCCATAGTTATAACATTAAAACAAATATACCTAAGCTCGACTACGCATTAATGCTAACCAAAATAATAAGTATTTATAGAGTTAAAAGTAAAAGTAAGACATCCCCAAATATATATAAAATATTCAAATTATCTCATATTGAATTATTACAATGAAGTGAATTTTATTAATGAATGCTAAATTTTATTCAACATTAGGAATTTCTTTGATATTAATTAATTACTTTATAAAACAAGGAAATAAGTACACTATGCTGACATAACGCTTTTATTTTGCTACAACCAAGAAATTGTAAGATTGTTAGGGAGTTCTGCAAAGAAGGAACCTTCAAAACACCTTGCTTAAATTAACTAAGGAGGTAAAATACTATTAAAATGAAAGATATGATAAAGAATTACATTTACTTATTTGTTTACACAAACTTATAGATATTTATCATTTAGTAAAAAAAAATATAAACTTAAAACGAATAACCCAAAGCTCGGACTTACGCATTAATTTACAATACACCATAAATGTAAGATTATTTAAGAGATATATTCTATCAAAAGAAGAATAACCTCAAAAACACACCATGACATAATAAACCAGAGAGTCCAAATTATTAATGAAAGTGAATTTCAATATGAGACAATAGCTAGATTTTATTCAACTTTAAGAATTATCACTATGTTAATAAACAACTGATAAAAAACTAATATAACCTAAAAGATCGAGACTACCACATTTATTAAAATTACAACCAGATAAAGATATTTAGAGATTTCATAATACAAAAAGATAACCTCAACACACTCCGACAACTTAATTAATAGGGAGTCCAAAATAAGTATTTACAATGAAAAAAATAAAATTATAGTAATAAAATAATTACTGAATTTCAAACTTATAAAGATTTATTGTAATATAACAACTTAAAAACGAGATATAACCTAATAGGCTCGAACTACAGATTATATGCTACACCAGAAATGTAACAGTATATTTATAAGTTCATAAAAGAAGATACTCTTTCAAACACTTTTCAAATAATAAAACACAAGAGAGCCCATATTTTTACAATAAAACGTGAAATTTATAATGAGCATGCTAATTATTTTAACTATTAAGATATTCTTTTTATAAACACTTAAAAACGAATATATTTAAGACTCAAACATATAGCGGTCTGAATATACTTACACAAGAATATAAAAGTATTATTAGAAAAGTTCTTAACAAATACCTTCCTCAATAATCTGCCTAAAAACTTACCTAGAGTCCAAAATTTTACATGCAGAATGATCAAAATGTCAAATTTACTTATTTTATATATCAAACTATTATAGGCCCCAGCTTAAGTTGATATGTTGATAAACAAACACCAAGTATACCTCAAAGGCTCGACTACGCCTATTACTGCATACACACAGAAGTGTAGATATTAAAAATTTCTTCAAAGAAAGAGAATACCTACAAATACACCTAAACAACCTAGGAGAGTCCAAATTATAACATGAAAAAGTGAATTTAGTAAATAGAATAGCTAATATATTTTTCAAACTTATTGATTTCTTTATAAAAAATTATAACACACTTAAAAAAACAGAGATTAAAGCTACGACTTACAGTTAATAATTGCTTTACACCAGAATGTAAGATATTTAGAGTTCTTCCACAGAAGAAAACTACCACAAAAAACAGCCTAAATTACCTAAGGGTTCCAAAAAATTATTACATAAAAGTTGAAATATTAGTATGACTGAGCTAAATTATTTTCAACTTTGGATATTATGATGTAAAAATATATAACACTTAAAACGATGAGATTACCTAAGATCGAACTACAGCTTTATTACATACAACAAGGAAATAGTAAAGTATTTTTAAGAAGTATCTTCAAGTAGAAAGATACCTCAAAAACACCTGACCTACAAATATAAGACCATAGGAGAGTCCAAAATATATTACAGAAAAAAAATTTAGGTGATTAAAATTAGCTAATTTTTTTCAGCATATATAGATTTCTTTGATATAATAACCACTTAAAACAGATATACACTTAGCTCGACGTACGGCTTTATATGACAAACAAACAACAGGAAAATGTAGATATTCTTAGAGTTCTATAAAAAGAAGAGATACATCAAAACCAACTGCCTAAAAAATTTTAACACTACTTTGTCCAAATTTATTACATGAAAGTGAATTTGGATGAATGCTAATCTTTTCAACGTTAGATTATCTTTTGTATAAACACTTAAAACGAAAAATATATAATTAAGCATCAACTACGTTCTGTGAATAAACAGTTTTCATTAAGATTTTTAGATTTCTACAAAGAAGATAACCTAAATCACATACCTTAGCCTAAAAACTAAACACTAGGAAGTTCCAAATATAAATTACATGATAAAGTGAAAAATTATAGTATGAATGACTAATTTTTTACAAAAACCTTATAAGCATTTGGAGTCATAAAAAACAACTTAAAAACCGAAAATAACATAAAGCTTCGACTACGCAATTGCTTACACCAAAATGTAAGTAGTATTTAGAGTACTCTTCAAAGAAGAACACTGATTAAACAAACCTAATTAAATTACCTGAGTATCAAATATATTTAACACTAAAGTAATAAACATTAGTATGAAATTAGCTAAAATATTTTATCACAACTTTAATTCTATATTCAAAATACTAACACTATAAAACGAATATACCTAAAGCTAGAATACGACATTTATACTACACCAGAGAATGTTAAGTACAATTTTATAGAGATTCTTACAAAGAAAGATATACCCTACAAAAAAACAACCCCATAAAATATAACCTAGGAGTACAAATTATAACATATTGATGAAAGATAATGAAATGCTTAAATATTTGTTATCCAACTTTTAAAGAATTTCCCTTGTAAATATATACAACACTTAAAAACAATAAAAATAATAAACACCTAAGCTCGGACTAACACTTTAAATTGCAAAAACCGCAGAAAAATATTAATATTTAAGAGTTCATATCAAAGTGAAAGATAAACCTATCAAAAACCCTGCCTAAAATTACCTAATGAGAGATATCACAAATTATACATATGAGAAGATTAAGTAATGAATGCTAATTTTTATCAACTTATATGTTTTCCTCTTTTATAATTAACTTAAAAACACACAGAAAAAAAATAACACTAAATATATGCTCGATTTAACAGCTTATATTTGCATTACACAGATTGTAAGTAATTTTAAAGTTATATCAAGGAAGATACTTTACAAAACAAACATGCTTAAATTAACCCTAGGAAGTCCAAATTATTACATAGAAAAGTGATTTAGAATGAAAAATGCTAAATTTATATCCAAAGTTAAAATTATACTTTGTAAAAAAAAAATATTAAACAACTTTAAAAAACAAAAATATAACCTGAAGCTCGGACTATAACGACAATTATAATTTGCTTAACCAGATGTAAAGAAAATTTATAAAGTTACTTCAAAGAAGATATAACACTCAAAACCAAATGACCTAAATTAACCTAGAGAGTACCAAATATATTTACATGAAAAAGATGAAATTAGTATGAATGGCATAAGTTTTTTTTTCATTAACGATTTCACTTGTAAAAATATAACACTATTATTTAAAAAACGATTATATAACCATAAGCTCGGACAGTACTCTTATATATGCTAACAACAAGAGAAATAGTAATAATTTAATATAAGAGATTCTTCAAATGAAACTTTACTGTATATTCATATAGTAAAAATTACCATAGAAGAGTCACAAAATAATTTAACATGAAAATAAATTAGTATATTAAAAGTGCAAATTCTTTTAAAACGTACTGTACTTCTGTAAATATAAAACTTTAAAACAAAAAAATATAGCAAATCTTACACTTTAATTGCATAAAAAATATTCTTATTAATTTAGAGTTCTTTCAAAATGTCAACATACTTCACCCCTGACACTTAAAGAAGAATTTCAAGGAGTAAAATTAATTGACAGAAAGTAGAATGAGGTATAGACATAGCTTTATTTTTTACAACTATTAGATTTCATTTGGTAAAATAAAATACTATAAAAAACGACTAATTAATATACTATTGCTCGACTACGCTTTATTGCTACACCAGATTGAGTTAAAGATAATTTAGAGTTCTTCAAGAAGATACCCAAAACAACCTGCTGAAAAATTTACCTAGAGAGTCCAATATTTACATGAGAAAGTTTTCTTTACAAAGATGAATGATGAGATTTTTAATTTGTAAGATTCATTTGTTCTATAACACTTAAAAAACCACGCATGCAAAGAGAAGTGGCAATATGCCTACAAACAGAAATGTAAAGTATTTATATAAGAAGATATCTTCAAAATGAAGATATAACACTACAAATAGAGCCTAAAAATACCTAAGGAGTCCCAAATTATTGGACATAAAGATTGAAGTAAAGTATAGAATGATAGGTTTTTCAACTTTAATTTCATATTAAATTAAACACTTAAAAACGAAATATACCAAGGCTCGAACTAAACTCATATATTATTGCTAACACCAGAAATGTATATTTTTAGAGATACTCTTCAAAGAAAATACCTTCAAATTAAATTACTATAAAAATACCTAAAGGAGTCCAAAAAATAGGCCAACATGTAAAATAATTTAAATTTATAATAAAAATTATATTTACCAAACTTAATATATCTTTAAAAAAAAAACAACTTATAAACGAATATACCATATTGTTCAGAGAACTAACACATTACCTGTCCATTTCACCATTTCCCTCTTAGAAAGATACTTCAATAAAAATACTAACGAAATTGCCTAAATTATATAGGAGTACAAATTATTACAATAGAAAGGATGAGTTAGTATTAGAATGCTAGTTTTATATACAAACTTATAATATCTTAGTAATATACACTATAAAACGATATAACCATTAAGCTCAGAATAATAACAGGCACCTATATAATTGCATTATTCCTCTCTCTCCATTTTAAGAAGATATACTATCACAAAAGAAAAAGATACCTTTAAAAACACTTGCATAAATTAACTTAAGAGTACAAATTATTACATGAAAAGTATTTTCAAGTAATGAATATTAATTTTATATCAACATCTGGAAATTTCTTTGTTTATAAACACTTAAAACGAAATGAACCTAAAAAGCTCGACTAAAGCTTTATATGCACCACCAGAATGTAAGTATTATAGAAATTAAAGAAAGATAACCTCAAAATAACCTGACCTAAAAAATACCCTAATGAGTCCAAAAATTATTATAACCATAATAATCTAGTAGAAAATAGCTAATTTTTTATACAAAAATTATAGATTTTCTATGTATATAAACACTTAAAACGATAACCTAAACCATAACTTGAACGCTTTTTGCATAAACACCAGAATGTAATAGTATTTTAGAGATATTTTCAAAAGAAAAGAGATACCCAAAAAACAAACCATGCCTTAAAATTACTTAGGAAGTCAAATTATTACAATAGAAGTGAAAGTTTAAGTTTTGGAATGCTAATTTTTTTCAACTTTATAAGATAGTACTTTTATATAACAACTATAAAACGATTATACCTAAGCTCCGAACTAGCTTGAATATGCTACCACCAGATGTAAAGTGAATTTTTAGAGGTTCTTCAAAAAAAGAATACCTACAAACACCTGCATGAAATTACCTAGGGATTCCAAGTATTACATTGAAAATAAATTTAATATGATTTTACCTCAAATATTTTATCAAACTTATAGTTTTGAAGAAATCTTTTTAAAAGCTCTTAAAGCGAAGAATAAACTAAACTAACAACTACAGCTTTATGACTAAACACAAAGATTGGATAAGAATTTAAGCGTTCTATACAAAGAAGAATAACCTAACAACACCTGCCTAAAATAACCATAAGGAGTCTAAATTATACAATATAAAGTTGATTTAGTAAGAGAAAATATGATAATTAATTTTCAAAACACTTTTAGAGAATTTCTATGTAAAAAAAGTATACACTTATAAAAAACGATAGTACCTAAGAGCTCGGACTAACGGCTTTAATTAGCATTAACACTAAGAATGTAAGTAATTTTAAGAGTTCTAGCAAAGAAGATAAACATTAAGAACAACCTGCCTAAATGTACCTGTAGAAATTCCAAATGATCACATGAAAAGTATTTAACTATATGAATGCTAATATTTTTCTCTTAGAATTTGTAAAAAAACTGCGATTTAAAATAATAATGATAAAAGAAACCTAAGTTCACTACTACGCTTTATTGCTAAAACAGAAATTAAAGTAAATATTTAGAATTACTGCTCATTTTTGACACATCAAAGACAAAACTACCTAAATTAACTAAGAATAAAGTTCAAATGACAAACTTAGTCTGTAACCTTAAGAACTCTTGTAAATCTATAATACAAAACAAAATTCTTTTTAAAAAACTAAAGAATTTATTAAAGCTTATTTAAAAAAGAAATATTCATAAATTACACACAGAATTCTAAAAAAAAGGTAGAAATCTCAATACTAAAAGACTTCACCTTTATCTCGTAACAAAAGGAAGATACCTAACGAGTCTGAAGAAGACATCGAGGACCCTCTACTCTAAAAACATTAAAATCAAAGTAATCCAAGACCAAATAATAAAATTTTATCACTTTACTGTATTTTCTTATGTATATATAAACAACTTTAAAAAAAGAAAAAATAATACTAGAACTAAAAAGGAAATTGCTAACAACCAGAAATGTAAATAATTTTAGAGTTCTTCAAAGAAAGGATTAACCTCAACGACAATGCCATAATAGACCGCAGGAGAGTCGTAATTTTAAACTGCACATCAAGATATAATTGAAAATGCTAATTTTTTTCCACATTTGAGTATTTATCTAATATAGTAATATAAAACTTAAAAAACAGGAATTATAAACACTAAGCATCGGGACTTACGCATTTATTGCATAACCCAGAATGTAAGTAATTTAAAGAAGATTCTATCAAAGAAAGGTCACCTCAAAACACCCCTGCACATAAATTTAACCTATAAGAAGTCCAAAATATAATTAAAATGAAGTGAATTAGTAATAAATCTAATTTTATTCACTTATAAAAATTTTCTTTGTATATACATATAAAACGAAAATATTTTTAGTAGTATTTCTTCGCATACATCCATAATCTAAAAAGTATGATTAGAGTATACATTAAAAAGAAAGGATTACCTCAAATACCAGACCTAAACCTTACCTGGAGTCCAAAATTATTACAATAAAAAGGAAGCTGAAGAATGAATGCTTATATTATTCAACCTTTATATTTCTTTATAATAATATAACAAACTTAAAAAATATACTTGATAATACGCTTTACTGCTAACACCAGAATGTAAGATATTTTAGTTCTATTCAAAAGAAGATATACCGTCAAATAACACATCAATATATAATCATAACAAAATTATTACATTTGAAAAGTCAAATATTTTGAATAAATGCTTAATTTTTTCAACTTTAGAATTTATAAACAACTATAACAAACTAAACGAAAAATAAAAAAAATTAATAAACCTAGCTCGGACTACATTTATTGCTACACCAGAAATGTAAGTATTTTAAGAGTTCTATCACAAAAAGAAAAATTTACCTCAAAAACCCTTGCGACATATAAAATACCATAAAGGAGTCAAAATTATTACATAAAAAGTGAT
This sequence comes from Trachelipus rathkii, assembly GCA_015478945.1. Lineage (NCBI taxonomy): Eukaryota > Metazoa > Arthropoda > Malacostraca > Isopoda > Trachelipodidae > Trachelipus > Trachelipus rathkii. The sequence continues at coordinate 2,724 of JABUQX010059317.1, read as the reverse complement.
TTAGATAAATGAATAGCTAAATTATTTGTAAAAGAATATTGCGGATTTACTTTGTTATAAACTTAAACACAGATGTACCTAAGCTAAGAACTAACGCGTTTATTGACTACACAGGAAATTTTTGGTTAAGCTCCAAGTTCTGTTTAAATGAAGATTTTTAGCTCAAAAGCTCCCTAAATTACCATCAGGAGGTCAAAAATTATTTACATGAAAATAATATTAGTATAAAATTATATGTAAATTTTTTCAACTTTAGATTTCTAATAGGTATAAACACTTAAAACGAAATATTACCGGCATCGACTACGCTTATATTGGCTACACATCAGAAAGTAAAGTATTTTAGAGTTCTTCAAAAGAAGAATACCATCAAAAAGAACTGTTTAATATGTTTATCAGTCGGAGTACCAAATAAATTATTAACAGGAAAATAATTTAGTACTAAAAAAAATGCGAAATTTAATTCAATTGTTAACATATTTTAACGATCTCTATATAAAACACATATTTAAAAAACGAACATGTACCTAAGACTCGGACTTATATCTCTAAAACTAAGATAACTACCAGAAAAATAATAATATATATAGAAGGCAACTTACAGAAAGAATACCATCAACACCGACTAAAATAACCTTAGGAGATCCAAATTATATCAATAGAAAAATATGATTAGTATAGGAATATGCTAATTTTTTTTCCCAAACTTTTGTCTATATATGTAGATATTATTAATATAAAAACAAAAAAAATATTACCTATGCTCGGGAACATAACTTTATTAAATACACCAGATTGTAAAGATATTTTAAAGTTCTTCAAAAGATTACTACAAAAACCAACTGCAAAATTATACCCTAGAAGTCCAAATTAATTACATAGAAAGTGATTTAAGATATGGAAAACTTAAATGCTTAAAAGTATTTAAAATAATAATAAACACTAAATACAGTATGCAAATGTATTTAAACACAAAATACTTTCACTGTGGCTACAAACCAGAAATGTAAGTAAAGTATATTTTTAAGAAATTAATTTAAAGAAATAGAAACACAATCAAAAAAAAACATGCCTAAAATCATAAGAGTCACAAATTAATTTTAAAGCGTGAACTGTGAACAATGTAGGTATATATGCTATAATTTATTTTTCTTTAAAATTATCTTTGATAAAAATATACCGATGTAAAACGAATATAACCTAAGCTTAACTACCATTAAATTCGTATTCGCACAGAATATAGTAAAAAAGTATATATATTAAGAAAATTCTAATCAAAAAGAGAAATACGACTCACAAAAAAACATCTCTGGAAGTTAAAAGTTATCCTAGGAGAGTCCAAATTAAATTCTTGGACAATTAGATATTTAAATTAAGATTAATTGCCATCATTATTATAAACTAATAGATTTACTTTGTAATATGAACACTTAAAAACGAATATAACCATTAGACTTCGACTAACGCTTATATATAGACTTACACCAGAAGTAAAGTATTTAGAGATTCTTCAAAAAGAACCTCATTAATAATAAATTCCAACTGACATAAAATTAAACCTAAGGAACCAAAATTAATTACATAGAAAAGTGAATTTAGATAATGAAATGACATAAATATATTTTTCAAACTATTAAAATTTACTTTAAAATAATTACATTATAAATACAGAAATATACCTAAATGAACAATCGACTACGCTATTATTGCATACACACAGATTGAAAAGATAATTTATAAATTTAATTCAAAGGGAAAAGAATACCTCAAACAACCTGCTATAAAATTACCTAAGAGAGATACAAAAAGTCCCTTTCCCCCCTAATTAATCTATAACAATGTATAATTCAAACTTTAAATTTCATTTAGAAAATATAACAACTTAAAAAACAAATATACTAGCTCGACATACATTTATTTGCAAAACACCAAAGAAATAATTGAAGTATTAATGGTGTTTATAACAAAAGAAAAAAGAATAACCAACAAACACATGCCTAAAAAGTTAACACATAGGAGTCCAAATATATTACAATATGAAAGTGGAAAAAGTTAGTGATAGAATATGCAAGTTTTATTACAACTAATATAAAGATTTCCTTTGTAATATAAACATATAAAAACGAATATACCTAAGCTCAGATACCGCTTTTATACATCGTATCGTCAAGAGAAATGTAAGATAATGTTAGAGTATCGATACAAAAAAAGAGATATAACCTAAACACAATGACTTAAATTAAAACCTAGGGTCCAAATTTATTACATATAGAAATGTGATATATGATGAATGACTAGTTTATTGCAACTTATAAGAATTTCTATTAGTAATATAAACAACATTAAAACAGAAATATAACCTAAAAGCTCGAACATAACTCTATTATATTTGACATACCCAACAGAATGAAGATAAATATTATAGAAAAAAAGTTAAATTTAAAAAAGAAGAAAATAACCTACAAACAAAACGAAAAAAAAATAAAAAAAAAAAAAATATAAATATATCTAGCTTAAAAATTTAATATTTATATAAAATAAAAAAATAGCTACATAAATAGTAAATATGTTTCAAAACAATTAAAAGAAACTATTTGAAAAATAATAACATATTAAAAACGAAAAAATATACCTATAAGCTTGAACTACCCTTTATATATAGCTACAACAGAAATGTAAGATAATTTAGAAAGATTACTTCCAAAAGAAAAAAGATAACCTCAA
>JABUQX010059316.1:25000-28250 GCA_015478945.1 Trachelipus rathkii | reverse complement strand
CTTAATGTATATATTATAATATTTATTAATATATTATATAGATATATATATATATATTAGCATGGTCAAGATTTTTTTAAAAATGCTTGGCTCACAGATATGTAACTAGGACGGGCAGTCCTACAGTTAAACAATATTATATATTTGGATATCGCGGCGGAAAATTCTAACAAACACCCGGCGATGGGATTTAACTTTTATTTTTTTTTTTTTTTTTTTTTGCTTATTCATCCGAAAATATTTTTAAAATTATTTCCCCCCATTTAGGGGGCTCGAGCGAACGGGACGAGGGGGGAGTTTCATAACCGGAGGGGATGGTCGGGGAACCCGCGAGCACCCAAGACAAAGAGCCGGGGGTTCGGACGAGACCATCCCGGAGTGCCAGGAAGGGGGGATTAGTTCCCTTCCCGTAGTCACCGGGGAGGCCGGCAGGGAGACCCCGATCTCCTGCCATTCTTTGCGGATTTACCTATGGGTAATTTCTTTAGTTTAAAGCACATACCAAAGGTGTTTGAAGTAAAATTATTCTTTTTTTTAACTAAAGGAATACCCATGGGTAACCGCTAAAAAAGATGGCAGGAGTCGGGGTCTCTCGGCCTCCCGGTGGACGACGGGGGGGACTAATCCCCCCCTCACGGGGATGGTTCCGGAACCCCCGCTCTTTCGGTCTTTGGGTTCATATGTTGCGGGTTTCCTCCAGATAGATCCCCTCCGGCGGTTGATGAAAGTCCCCCCCTCTGTCCCCGTCGGCTCGAGCCCCTAAATGGGGGGACATAATTTTAAAAGATATTTTTCAATGAATAAGCAAAAAAAAAAAAAAAAAAAAAAAAAAAGTTAAATCCCATCTTGAGAATTTCTCGGCTGATTGCCAAATATATAATTTCGTTTACTTGTAGGGACCTTGTCCGTTCCCTAGTTAATACTAGTGAGCATTAAAAAGGAATCTGACCATCTATATATATTTATATATATGATATATATATATATATATATATATATATATATATATAATATATATATATATAATATAATATATATATAGATAATATATATATATATATAATAGTATATATATATATTCTATATATATATAATATATATATATATATAATATTATATTATATATATATATATAATATATATATATATATATATATATATATTAATATTATATATATATATTATATATATATATTATATATATTTTATATAATATATATTATATGTTTGTTTTATTTTATATATAAAAATAATATTCGACTTAAATAAAACTAAAAATTTAAAAAAAATGAATTTTGACAATAATTTTTATTTGAAGCTCAAAAAATAAAAAAAAGTTAAGTTCTTTTATAATGAAATTCAATTTTAATTTTTCTATTATACAAAAATAAAAAATCATTACCAACCATTCCAATGCTAAATTATTTTGAGGGATGTGGTTTAAAACAGGTCCTATATATATATATAAATATATATATTATAGATATAATATATATATAAAAAAACCAACAAACCGCAACAAACAACCAAAAAAAACAACAAGGAATATTATATATTATATATTATATATATATAAGTTATATATTATTATATTAATATATATATAAGGTCAGCAGTGTCTAAAGCTGCACATTAGGTAACTAACGGAATGTGGCTGGCACCATACAGTTAAACACAAATTATATATGTGGGGAATCAGCCGAGAAATTTTTCTAGGAGAGGTTTTCATTTATTTAATTTTTTTAATGCATTATCGGGTTTGGGAAATATTTTAAAAAAAAAAACTATTACTATTTCCTGAATTTTAGGGGGCCTGCGCGACGGGAGAACAGAGGGGGACGAAAGTCCCCCTTTCGTACCACCGGGAGGCGAGAGACCCGATCCTGCAATCTTTGCGGTTACCCTATGTATTCCTTAAGTTAAAGTAATACCAAAGTGTAAAGGGAAGCAGTAAAATTGCATGCATTCTAAAATGCAAATCTCTCGACAAAACTACCAGTCTACACATGTTTGTTGACTTAAATTCAAGAATGCTCTTTATTTGGTTAAACACATTCATTAACACATGTAAATAAAAAAAAGCTAATATATTTGATATGATACGTATTTGCGCTATGTAGGCCAAAGAATTCGCAGGGCGGGAAACCATGTTGAATTTATTTGCAATTTGCTTGACGACACTGAAGAAGATTTTTTCCTTTATCTTGAATATTCTACATTTATTCTTACAACTCATTTCAACAATTTGCTCACTTTAAAATAAAGGTTATTACTTGTAAAAATGCTATAAAATAGTCATTGTCTTGAAACTTATTTCTGTTATGGTACCTACATTCATAATGATGCTTTACAAACATTAGCTTAATAAGGTAAATTTAAAGGAAATAAATTGCCATAGCCTAATAATTTTTGTTAGCTTAGTGTGAAGTGAAAAAAAAATATATTATACACTTTTTATTTTATTCTTATATTTTTAAATTTATTTTTCACAAACATGATTCGTATATTTTTTCCAAAATGACATTAGGCTTGCGTTTTTAGTGCGCACAACACGTTCTTTAGCTTGTTACCATTATATTAGTCATATATATTATATTATATTATATATATTATATTAATATTATATATATATATCATATAAGAATATATATATAATATACTTATTTATATATATTATATATATATATATTTCAGGAATGGACAAAAATTTTTACTTGCAAATTTGACGGAATAATGTCACAGGAAGGCGATTATAACCTCGAGAGGATAGGATACACTTTTTTTTTTCTTATTATTAATTCTGCTTTGTTTTACAAGGGGTATAATAAAAAATGCTAAAAAAATTGGTTAGTTGATATGATTCATTTTTTGGTGTTAATTTAATTGCACAGTTTAGTATTTGAGAGGTGGATCAAGACATTTATCGTTATAATATATATATTATTATATTATATATATATATAGATATATATATATTATATATATAATATAATTAGATATTATATATATATTTATATATCTATATATTATATATATATATATTATTATATATATTTATACAGTTGGGGCGTATCCAGAATTTTTTTCGGGGGGGCCAAACAAAAAATCGTTCCTTTATATATATATTATATATATATAATATATCATATAATATATATATATAATATATATATATATATATAATAATTTAATTATATATTATATATGATATATATATTTGATATTATAAAGTGGAAGGACCAAAATAGAA
>JABUQX010059316.1:12500-20000 GCA_015478945.1 Trachelipus rathkii | reverse complement strand
TTCAAATAAAGTTTCTCTTTTTTTTTGTTTCGTAAATTCAGAATCTTAAAATGCATTTCCCAGGTTTACCAACTTTACGAAGCTTAAATTATTTTGCGCGATGTGGTTTACTTAAGGTCCCTTTAGTTTAAATACGTGATTGCGTTATGGAATTCAGAGGTGATGAAGTTTCGTTGAATATTGTGAGCAGTCGTTAAATATGAGTATTCTTTTTTTTTAACTACGATTGGATAATAGTGCTCTGTGGAGGTTTATAACAATTCGGCAAAGATGGCAGAACTGGCTAGTTCTGGTGAGTATGAGTCGACGTAGACGCTTATGTGGCGGCGAGTTCGAGATCGATATGATAGAGTGTCTATTTTCGGGTTTCTCTCCCGATCGTGAGATGAGGTGGGGGTGGTGATATAGTACTGGGAACTGTTTTTAGATATTAAGAATATATGTCTCGAAGTCGCATAAATATATGATTGTAATCTTAAAGCGATTGAAGAGATAGAATAAAATATTTATGAGAGTAATTATAGACGCCTATTCTATATTAATTATAAACCTTCTTTATTATGATCTAATGAATTATTCTCTCAGGTCTTGTGTGTTCCATGAGAAGTTTAGAGTAGTAATGGAATTATTATTTGGTGAGTTATCTGGGTATGTTCTCTGCGTTTATCTTCTAGTCTTGACGTCTCATTGGTTATTATAATATTTTATTATACTGTTACTGCTATATTATTAGAATGTTTTTGATGATATGTGGTAGTACTAGTTTAGGTATAAGAGATTCAGTCTTATTACTAGGGGATGAGATCGAGTATTTAGGTATGTAGTAGTATTGATAGTGATATAGTTTTCGTATAGTTTGTTAGGGGATAATAAAGGTAGGATTCGAATACTAGTTCAGTATTAGATTGTATAGTCGTGTATCCGTAGGTGTATTACGTTGGTTTATTGCTGCATGGATATTGGATTATGTAGTCTGATGCTATCTCTAGTACATGATGGGCTATTATAAGAGATTAAAATATTAATCAAGGAAATGCATATAGTATCGTGTGTTGGTTATGGTGTAAGATATATGTGTTTTAAGCGGGGTGGAGGACTGCTGGAAAGATGGGGTATCGGGCATTAGTAATATTGGATTATGGTGTCTATCTGATGCATTTCGGAGTTTAATGTGCAGATTTGGATATTATGTGCTATTAGGCGGTGTAGATAGGTCGATTAATCGTAGAATGGAATGGCATGCTGTAGTTAGTGTGGGGTTGCACGATATATAATATATGTATATTATATATATATATATATATATATATATATATATATATATATATATATATATATATATATTATTATATATATATATATATTATATATATATTAGATATATATATAAGGATAGAGATTGGTGAAGCTCAAAGAAAGGAAATAGGTTTATTTTTTATAAAAATAATTTTCTTTAGTTTATATCTGTTTTAATGAATCTTTAAAACCAACTTTGACAAAGTGTTTTGTTGATTTTTTACCATTTAGCTACGTGGTTTAATAAAGTCATTATATTATATATATAGTATATATATATATATATATATATATATATTAATTATATATATTTATATATATATATCATATAATATAATATATATATATATATATATATATATATATTAAATATAATATATAATATATGTGACCTTATGAATGTTATGTCTATTTAAATGTTGTTTCTAGAGAAAAAATCAAATATTGTTAATTATATATAATATAGCAATTAATAACGATGTGAATGAGAAAAGATACGGAAAAATATGATAAAATATTAAGAAATTAGTTAATAAAATAACAAAGACGCTATGTTGCCCTGAAAAAAGGAAAACGAATATTGATTTTTTTGTTCATATATTGATGTCTTGTGATTTACTTAGCCAATACCATCATAAACCTGAACTATGAGGGCCTCAAAAAAAAAAAAACAAACAAAAAAAAACATAACGCATAAATGGCGATGGTCGATGGCAGTTTAAAGCTATATCTAAACTTGGTGGATTCTATTTGAAGTAAAGAAACTGTGTACAGCGATAAACAATGTTAGCTACCTTTTCATACGTTATATATATATATATATATATATATATTTATTATATATATATATATTACTATATATGATATATATATATATATTATATATATATATTATATTATTATTATATATATATATATATATTTATATTATATATATATATATATATATACTATATATCAATATTATAATATATATATATAATACATATATATATATATAGTATAATATAATGTCGACGCTCTTCGAGACATTTCTTCTATTTGAGATTGTGGAGTGTGTTTCTTCTTTCCTGGGGCAGGATTTGAGGCAGCGTTTCACTCAGCTGTCCTGCGGACCTTGGTGAGAGGACTTAAGAAGTACCTTTCACTCTCTGCAAAGAACGCTTTCATTACTTTCTCTTTCTGAAATCGGGAGTTGTTGCTATTGTTTGTATTTTGACTCTCCTCATGTGATCCTCTCTCTTGGGTCTGGAAATTTTCTCCTTGTAGATGATTTACCGCCCCCAATATTCTCTCCCCTTCTTTCATGAGGGGGTTTCGTAGTCAGTTCCTATAAAAGTTCTTATATAAGTTATCTGTTACTTTGTAAATTTTTTCAAGACTGTATCGTCGCAGTGGTCATTAAACTTTTCTTGGATGCGAGATGTTGTAGCTCATTAATAAAAACTCATGAACAAAAAGGAGCACTGTTTTCAGCAAGCAGATCGAATCCTAATTCTTCCATATCTACCATAAAAAGAATAACCCGTAAGATTTTATAAATGTATACCGACCTCTTATAGCTGTGCACCAGAAATCAGTTCATAAGATACGGCCTTGGTTACACTTACATTTACATATATTCTTTTTCTGGACGGCTACAGTATATATATATATATATATATATATATACTATATTATATATATATTATATATTATATATATAACGATATATATATATATATATTAATATATATTATATATATAATCAAAATCCTGACTTCCAAAATAGGGTTAATTTGACGCTATGGGGTTTCTTACGCTGCATCCTTTACTATTTTTTTTATTAGCATTAATAGTAATCGCAGTAGAAATAAGCATCCATTGCGGTTTTCATATCAACTGAAGTCTCATTGACCAAAGATATTGAATAGATCTCGTTAAGCAACACTTACCCTTTTTATTATTATTTTATTATTATTATTATTATTATTATTTTATTATTATTATTATTATTATTATTATTATTATTATTATTATTATTATTATTATTATTATTATTATTATTATTATTATTATTATTATTATTATTTTTATTATTTTTGCCGCTTTCTGATGCGAACAAACAAACAAACAAAAAAGCAAGCACACGCGCGCAGCACCAATATCATGTTGTATTATTTCAAAGTGACAATTTATCAATTTCTCTACTTTTATTTCCTCTCCTAATTTTCATCAACCTTTTCTTTTCAAGCTGTAAATTTAATATATTTGCATATTTATGAGCTCGTGTCATAACGTGAATGGCTTTCCCTTGCCTTGTGTGAATTTCTCTCTACCTGTTTTGTTTCATAAGAAAAGAAAGATGTATTACGAAAAGAAAACGAAATATATTCCTTGAAAGGTAGGAATCTAAATAAAATAAAAAGAGAAATTTTGGACAGGGAATAAAAGCGAGGACATTGAAAGTAATATAAGATTGTCACTTTGAAATAATAAATCATGATATTGGTGTGTATGTGTGTGTGTTTGTGTGTGTGTGTGTGTGTGTGCGTATGTGTGTGTGTGTGAGCGCATATGTTTGTTCCCGTGAAAGGGTGCTAAGAATATACATGCCTTACAAGAATAATAATAATAATAATTTAAATTCAAAACAATTTATTCATGAAATGAACAATATACATTATTAATTTTAACATGTTAGAGTACAATATTAAAATAACACATTTTCTGAAAGAGGGCTAATAATTGCAACACAATGTAGTGTCCTTTGAGTCCCATATAAAATAATTTAATATAATAATAATAATAATTAATAAAATAATAATAAATAATAATAATAATATAATAAAATAATATATAATAATAATAATAATTAATAATAATAATAATAATGTAATAAAATAATAATAATAATAATAAATAATATATAATAATAATAATAATAATAATAATAATAATAATAATAATAATAATAATAATAATAATAATAATAATAATAATAATAATAATAATAATAATAATAATAATAATAATAATAATAATAATAATAGAAGAAGAAGAAGAAAAATAATAATAATAATAAAATAATAATAATAATAATAATAATAATAATAATAATAGAAGAAGAAAAAGAAGAAGAAGAAGAAGAAGAAGAAGAAGAAGAAGAAGAAGAAGAAGAAGAAGAAGAAGAAGAAGAAGAAGAAGAAGAAGAAGAAGAAGAAGAAGAAGAAGAAGAAGAAGAAGAAGAAGAAGAAGAAGAAGAAGAAGAAGAAGAAGAAGAAGAAGAAGAAGAAGAAGAAGAAGAAGAAGTGCATGTAATAAGTTCTACTCAAAATGTCGGTTCTATGAAACATTATTGCTATGGAGACTACCATGAATGTTTATATAATGTTAATACTACTACTAATGATAGATAATAAAGGAATAGTAAAGTGTGCAGTGCAAGAAACCCAATAGGATCAGAAATGCCCAATGTGGGATAATCATTTCCTGATACTATCGCTAGCCCTATATATCAATATATATATATATATATATATATACTATATATATATATAATAAAATATATTATATATATATATATATTATATACATCTATATATATTATATATAATATAAATATTATTAATTATATATAATATATATATATAAATTATAATAATATATATAATATAAATACATAATATATATATATATATATATATATAATATAGATATTTATATATATAATATATATATATATAATATTATATATTATATTATAATATATTATATATAATATATATATATATATATATATATATATATATAATATTATATATTAATATAAATATATATATAATATATATATTTATAATATATATATATATAGTCTAAATAGATGGAAAAGAGAATTCTATCCAGATTCTGTTATACAGATCCAGCAAACACGCTGATGCAGAAGGGTGAATATGAGCCATCATTATGTAAGAAATCATGTCTAGGCCAAGGGCACCGTCTTTTCTATTCGCTAGGGCAGTTTGATACTCTGTTAGTGTGAGAAGACGGTTATAGGTATGATCTTCCCATTACGTTGTTGAAAAGTCTGGCGATGCAGTGTTAATTCTCAATTTTTGAAAGGTTTCGGGATAGCGAAAAGAGCTCGAGTTGCTGGCAAAGCTATAACTTAATGCATCTGCAACAGCTGCTGGAGCCGAGATCGTATCGGCTATATCAGACCCGTAACGAAAGTCTGTGAGGGAATAGTTGTTAAAGCTGCAAGATAATTTCTGAGCAACCTTCCACACTAAAGTGTTGGAGTTGCGATATTGCGATCCGGTGGGTTACGAAAGTCTGATTCTGGAGACTTTATCAGTGAATCATCAGGTGGGTGATTTTGGGAGAGTGTGCAATTTGTGCTAAGATGGAAGATCTCTGGGTACCCTTTCGTGCCGCCAACAGGTCTAGTACTTTTTGAGCGTTTGCGGTGTTTGCGTTGAACGGTTTTCCATTCACCTCCCTCAGAAGCACAGGAAACATTAGAAAGAGAGTGGTTCAACACATCAAATTCTCTTTGGGGACGATAATCTATTTCATCTGCTAAGGTATAAAATCCTTCAGGGAGTCCTGAGATAGGAAATTCGGAAAAAGAGTTATAGGATGATTCAGAGGAGCTGAAATAATCTTGCAAGTTATCAGAGAGTTGGTTGGTTTATTGTTCGACAGCTGGGGTTGCTTGGGTACAATCTATTGATATCAATGCTTTTATCTCAGGAATAGACTTATGTCGAGGTCTCTTCTGAGTTAATTTTTTACATCTGGGGTCGGTGTATTTTGATTTAGAAATTCAGATGTATTATATTTTATCGAGTTATTTTTGTCTTTTTTCTTAGCCTTTTGTTTCTGTTTAGGGACATCTTTTTCAAGAGTTGGAGTAAAGGTAGGAGACGGATTAGGGGACAAAGACGCAGGACTCTTACGCGAGTTTAGCAAACTCATCGGGAGGGTATGGAGCAGAGTTTCTTGGCATGAAATGCTCTCCAAGCTATGTAGAGGATGAACTCGACTTAGCTTCATTGCTGGTTAGTACTTCATTGCTGGTTAGAAAGCTAGTACTTGGGGTTGGGTTGTTGACGGCATTTTGGGTGGGCAATTGAATCGAGGGTTGCTTTTGACTGTTTGAATGGTCGGTAATATGGACAGTGCAGGTGAGCAGGTTACAGTAACTGCTGGAGTTTCGATGGGATTGTGGGAAAGAGTTATACTGGAATCGAGTTGTGTCGGTGGGTTGACATGCTGGGGAGGAGGGGCAGCTGCTGCAATTGTAGCATTGGATTGCCCAGATCTTGGATATTTGACTTTGAGCTGGTGTATGGCATCTCTCTTGCTAAATTTTTTTAATGGTGCATAACAATTAAGATGGGCATTTAAAGGAAGAGGCACTGTGGGGTCCTCCACAGTTTTTGCAGAGTGGAGTGCTTTTCACAAAGAATGTGAAATTCTCCACAGACTGGGCATATATCATGAGGTCCCCTACAGTATTTTCGGAGATGACCAAACCGTTGGCATTAAAAATAACGTCTGGGTTGGGGAATAAACGTACGAACACTATAGCTTGTAAACCCAATTTTCAACTTAGTAGGGGGGAAATGGGTGTTAAAGGTCAGCAGTAAGGGAGGATGTGGGGTGTTAGGAGAGTCACGACGTGGGGGAAACATGTAAACGTTAGTTACAGAAAATCTTTTCTGTTGTAGATTTCTTAGAATGACAACAATATCTTCGTCTTTCTGTTCTAAAGAGTAAATAGTGCCTTTGAATGTGTTTCTTATTTCATCAAGAGTGGAAATAAGGGGGACGTTTCCAAGAGAAGTTAAGGATGACAAAATAGAACTTTGATTCCTGTTAGCAGCTTGAACGAGAAGAGACCCGTTCTTCATTAACATGACTGGGGGGGTTTTCAACTCTTAAAGCTTTTTCAAGTGCATCACTAAGAAGGATGATTCTTTTCTCAGTAAGAGTATTGGAGGTGGATCGTCAATAGAAATACATCGGAAATGTTGTGTCATGGCAGTCAACGGAGGGAGCTATAGATAAGCATTGAGAATGACCTATATATTAAATATATATATATATATAATACATATTAAATAATAAATAATATATAGTATAATATATATATATATATAATATATATATATATAATATTATAAAATATATATATAATATTAAATATATAATATATCT
>JABUQX010059316.1:0-7500 GCA_015478945.1 Trachelipus rathkii | reverse complement strand
TTTCTCTTTACGGACGAGTCGAGAATGTCTCTGTACGCCTCGGACATGCGTGCTAGAGTTTACCGACGACCGACGGAGAGTTCACGCAATGACTATATTTGCTGCAGATGTCGACGTTGGAGTTTGGTCGGTTTTTGAATCTAGGGGATGCATCTCTTTATCGGGGGGCCCTCCCTACGGAGTGAACATCTTCGATGAAGCACTCTTACAGCGTAATGTATATCACAGGACATCCTTGAACCATATGTCGTCCATATACCCCTCACCGGGACTCTCCTATATGCATGACTATTGCAAGAACACCACAAGGTCCCCAATGTGTGAACGTACTACCTTAGGACGGTATCAAATTGCGGCTTGTGTGTGTACAGCATATAGTCCGGACCTCAACCAATCGAATATTGTTGTGAATCCTTGATACGTCGGATCTGACAAGTGCTAACCCCCTCACGAACCCTCCGGACCTCGACAGGCACTACAAGACGTATGGGATTCTAAATCAATGTCCAGGACATTCGCCCCTCATCGAGATTCATGCCAGTGACAGTGTCAGCAGTCATCCGTTGATCCAGGGGTCATGACACGGTATTTGAGCAGACACAAATAACCCCCCCGCTCATGCCGTCGCAGTGCTTACGAACCTCGAACCTACTGCGAGACCCTTTGGCTGCACCTTTGCCTCACACTCTATAAAATCCTACGTTCTGTTGAGGAATCCACCATATTATTTCATTGCCTTTATTATAGTATTCTTCGCCTTCTCAACCTTTTTACCTCCTCGTCCACGTACCTTGGGTGCTCTCGTTTAATTTTTGACGAGGATATATATTATTATATATATATATATAATTATATATATATATATATATATATTTATATAATTACTATATATATATATATAATATATATATTATTATTATTATATATATATTAATTTATATATATTACATACCATAAATTACTGTATATGTTTACTGTATATATATACAGTACAATATATATATATATATACTATATATATATATATATATATATACTATATATATATATATAATATATTATATTATAGATATAAAAAATATATAATTATATTATTATAACTATTATATATATATATATATATACATAATTATATATATACTCTACCTATATATATTATTTATATATATATATATAAATATATATATATATATATATATATATAATATATATTATTTATATTATATAATATATATTTATTATTAATAATTTAATTATATAATATATTATATATATATATATAAAATATATAATATATATAATAATAAAATATATCATATAATATATATAATATATATATATATATATATATATATAATATTATAATATATAATTGAAAATATATAATATATATAAATATATATATAATATATATATATACGATATATAATATATATATATAATAAATATATATATATAATATATATATAGATATATCATAATTAAAATGTTTTCGTCGAGCACTGGAATTTTCCGTTCTCACGCACTCATTTTTTCGATTACGTACACACCAAGCACTCACCCGGGCATCGGTCAAACCCATAATATATATATATAATATATATATATTAATATATATATATATATAATATATATATATATTATATATATATATATATATATTATACTTAATAAATATTAAATATATATGGATAAATTGCCCAAGTTTTCAAATCACCCTTTTGTGAGTTGTTTGTATACACCAGAGAGTTCCCACTTAAAGGTGCCCCTACATGAGTCCCACTATATAGGCCAGTTGCCAAATATATATTTATATATAAATACATATATATGGTATATCATACATAATATAATATATATATATATATTTATATATATATATATATATATATAATATATATATATATCATATATATATATATATATATATTTTATATAAATATATATATATATATATATCTATTAATATTATATAATATATTATATTAATATATTATATATATATATAATATTATATTTATATATATATATAGATAATATTTATTAATTATATATAATATTTAATATATATAGTTATATATAATTATAAATAAATTATATATATATATATATATTTTTTTTATAAATATAATAATATTATTTATTAATATCTTTTAATATTTTGTTCAATAGTTGGTAATGAGTAACTTATTATAATATATTAATAATTAATATAAATATTAATTATTATTTTTAATTAAAACAGTTCTCATAACAAATTGAATATCTATTATATAAGGATTCATTATACCCTAGAAGATATCGATATAAATAATTGTGAGTAATTAAATACAGCTATATATAACTCAAATGGAGCTTTGATATGTGATGCTAATATTACTTAAATTAATGAAAATGAACTAATAGCTGATATTGATATATCTTAATAGCATTCTATAAACTAAGCACTATCTCATAGAAAGTGTGATAAATGCTGAAAAATATCATGTTCAAACGATAACGTCGCAAATAACTGACAAATCTTAAGCTAAAGTTATAACTGTATGTAAAGATGGAGGCATGATAGAAAGACCTAGAGGTTCCCATTCTCTAATCAAACTGTTAACCAAATTCCCATAAAAATAACACCCGCATTTATAATTCCTATAATAATATAATATTTCGAAGACCTTTGCCAATCCATCGTATATATCCCAATATTGGAAAATCTAGATAACTATAATATATATCTAATTAAATCGTGCAAACTATTACTCAAACACATTACTCTAAAAATAAGCATAAATATTCAACTACTTCTATAGGTTGAAATCAACCTTTATACAACCTCTACCCTAAATTTAACCATGTGTAACAAACTCTATGTCCCTCCCAACATTATCTGAAATCTGCTCTAAACCAAATGACGGATACTATGAAATACCGCTTCTTCATTAAGAAACTAAATAAATCAGCATAATTATGTGAATGCTCAATCTTCTATTAACAACCATAAACCTCAAATCATTTAACAAGTTGGAACTTGTATATTAATAATTCAATATATACTACTTATCTCACATTTCATGGTAAAGCTTTCTCCATTACATTAAAATCACCTGTAAAAACTCTCTACCCTAAAAGAGGTCATAAACATATATCTTCTGCGTGTTAAATGTCTCATTACTATTATATTACCCCCAGGATGTTGCCCTCCTCGCCAAGAGACCCACGTTATAACTCAACCTTCCCTCTAACCATCCGAAAGCACTTATAAAACACCACCCTTAGCACATAGAACAATTGTCTCTTAAAACGCATCATAATTATAAATAATTATAAAACTCTAAATAACAACTGATCAATTTTACATATACAGCGCAATAGATACTCAATATTTGGGCTCGGGCTGCTATAGCCCTTAATATTTCAGAACCACCACATACACTAAAAATGGACCATAAAATAATTTCGGAATTTTTCAGCTACAATTTTGTAATCATAATATATCAACACCAAAATGTAATACTTTTTTATTTATCTCTCTTAAAACGTTGTTTTAATCCAAAGTTAAGTTTAATTTCTGTGGTCTGTAAGTAACCATTCTAATTCAAGAATTAATCAAGAAAGTTTCAAACTCTATAAATAATCTATTTTATTACATTCTTCAAGTAAATTCAACTTCCAGGAATTTTTTTCCGAAATGACTTCCAACTTGAAATATACATGCAATATGCATAGATAGGTCCATTATCTATAAAATAGAAGTACATGAAAAATACTTTTTCGATAATTTTATAGAGTGTACTCAGCGTTGTCCTATAACTTCGCAAGCTAACCACTTATTTTTTGAATAAATTTTTAGATAAATGAAGAAAAATTGCGTATAATTTTTTAATTTGTTCGTGAGGCGAAATGGTTATTAATGTCAGTCAATTTAAAATGTTAATAGTCGGCGGGAGAGCCACATTTTTTACAATTAGATCATTTCTTTTGATTATGAGTGCAATTATAATAGAAGTACTTTAGTGTTCTCCTGGAAGAAACAAAGTTTAAAAAAAATATAATTATTTCAGATATAATTTTTTTTAATATAAGTAATTATTTCTTTATGTGTATCTAATTATATCTAGCAGAAAATATGTAACATAAGTAAAAAGGGTAAATTTTGCTATAGGTTTAGCATTCCCGCCGTAATTATAGTCAATAAATGAATATAACTGAAAATTAATTTCACAATAACAATACTTTGCTTTGACGAGACTCGAACAGTGAAAAATTAAATTAATTATCGCAATTTTTCATTTGAAAAAAAATATAAAAGGAGTTTTGGAAATTATGAGACATGGAAATTGGACAACGCTGAGAACAAACTCAAAAAATCGAAAAAGTACTTTCTAATGCTTAACTATTATAATTAGATTAAATGAACCTATAATCTATGAAGCATATTTAACATAAGTTATATACAATATTGAATGGATCTTACGTCAGAGAGAGGTATTGAAATAAAATTCAATGCGAAGTTAGACTACGATAAGAATGTGCAAATATATAACTATGCGTTAAATAAGTTTGTAACAAATACTTAGACACATTCTAAACAAGTACGTAATAGCGTGACGGAGACAGTAAAAATTCCCTCGAGAAAACAACAATTTTTTAGATTCAAAAATAAGCTACACTATATAATTCTTTTGTATATCAATTTAGTCATATAGAGTGCAAAATCAGTAACTGTAAAAATTTTCTCGTGAATTAATTTATGAATCCATTTTAATAGAGGTAGTAGCAGGAAATATTAATATAAGCCAAACGCCCGAGCCAAAATAAAAATTGGATCTTGCCCTTCAATGGCATTGCCTAATAAATACTAGGCTATAATACTCTAATTAATGAGACATGTAATAATATTGTTTCTAAACTAATATATAAAACATAATAATATACTAACTCATAATAGAATGTATAATGAATTTGCCCAGTGATAACTTAAATTTAACCTATGTCAGCGTGACTTCTATATACATAAACATTATTTAACTCCCGAAGTAAATACGCCGTAATTAATCTATTAAATCTATAGAAAAGAAATTTTTGTACCAATTGATTAGGAAGACTGCTGGAATACTCATTCTACAAAAATCTGTCAAACCCATAAATAATCCCCAAGTCCTACTCATCCAAACCATAAAACTTCTATTAAGACATAAAATAGCGTCTAACGTAATTCACTTGTCCTCACTGACTCATTTACTTATATGTTTCATATTACATACCTTTAAGGCTCCAAGTAATAGATAGATATTTTACTAAGGTTCGACTTATCTGATCTTTTTTAAATCATAACTCCCAATCTACTCCTTGTTGCAAATATAACTAGTATAGAGTAACTGTCAGCTCTCTATATCTCCCAATAACTAATAAATGGAGCGAACTCTGTAACTATCTTCGCTCTAAGTCCAAAAATTATTCTTTAATATGAACCTACCTAATCCCTCTTAATCCTTTGAGGAATGCCTTTTAAACAACTATGGTTAACTCACCTAATACATATGGAAAAGTTTAGATTAAACACACAACTTCGTCTTGTATTTAAGATTATTTCCTTATTGCTCCCATTCACCTTAAATGGATCGCTTTTAACCAATTACAGTAAATAATCCCAGCTTATATGAATAATTTATCCATGGGCTGAGACATGATCATATAGTACACAATAGCAAATTAAATGTAGCTTGGTGTCCAATAGTTCCCTATATGTGTCTATATAAACCTAACTTCATTACTCGATTTTATGAATTCGAAAGCAGAGTGGCCTCCTTTTGTATGTGATTCTAACAAGCAGATAACCTTCTTTCTCCTAGTAATAATAACCCCGATTTCCAGTTATCTGAGATTATGATGAATTGCCTTCACTTCTATACCAGAAGTTAACATGCATATATCTTGGCCTAGCGGATAATCTTGCAATTCGCAGTGCTCTTCTCAGGTAAGCAGGGCGGTCTGTGAAGCCAAAACCCTATGGTGGTCCCCAAGATAGCGTACACTATAAAGTCAAAACCTAAGGAGAAGTAAGAAACTCTACAGGCTAAATACAATAAGACCCGAAACCACCCCAAACATTGGAATATTTTTAATAATAGCAATTTATAAAATAATAGTAATCTTGATCCAAATCTTCTTATTAATATCCATCTATTTAGACTAACAGCTTTTTTAATTCCTTAATCCCAAATCACTAGTGAAATAAAGATCCGAAGTTGGGCAGAACAACAAAGTATAAACGAATTTTCGCTAAACCTTTCACTTCTGCTTATATATTAATAGAGTATTAAAATGGTTTATGGAATCCGACGTTACTCCTTGTTCTTGAAGATACCGAATACAAAGCTTTCACTCAAAACTTCCAAAATTTTGGTTTACCGTGCAAAATCGTAAATTTCGACGTAAAGCTGAAGAACAGTTTAAAGAAGTTAAAACTAGACCATGACATCCGGGGAGCCTTCTCAACTGGTGAAATGGTTCTTGGTGTCTTTAAATTATGACCTTCAAAAAGTCGAAAAAGCTTACGACACAACGTGTAGAACTGGGATTCTCCTATTAATATCTCCATGGCGCTTGGTTCCTACTTCTATCTATCTCTTTAAATCTTTCTCAATCTAAATGCCTTAAGTGTAGCGAGTCTATATATATCTATGGAATCTATCAACAGGTTGAAGTGACCTCTTATCTTATTCTGTCATAGCATCACTTATAGCGAATGCTGTGAATCTATTGCCCGTTCCGAACAGTAAGTTAGTGAATTTTAGGTATTTATAACTATAACTATTACTCTAACGGTAATTTAAAATGATTAATATCGTTATTACATTCTATATTCCCCAAGCTAAATAAATCTGTCATAAATAATTTATTTCTCTCCTATTAAATTACAATGACCTAGTCAATTATATCCAATAACCGGATATGCCCAGGCTAGCTCTTTCTAACGTACGCAACTATCCAATATATCTACTTATGAAAATATATAAATTTTCAAACAATGGTTAGGAAACCCACCTATAAGTGCTTCTCAAATTTTAATCCCCACCAAAAAACCTCAGCAAGTAATGCCTCTTTTAAGAAATAAAGGTGAATCGTGAAGAACTATGCCACTGTTCATTATCCAAATAATAAGATACCTTAAACCTGAATAATTTTAACGGTAAATTATCCGTCCTATTCTACTGCTTACTTCACAGCGCAAAATTTTAGGACTCATTACTTAGAAGACCAACTTCAAATTATGCACCACCATATTAAACACCTAAAAACAACTTGTCATTCGCGCGGCTTATAAAGATACCTATACGTCATCTCGCAACCTAACTCCAAAATCTTGGGGCGCTTTGTAATCGCAAGTCCCTTTTTCACGCTTACTATATCGCCCTAATAACCGATCGAAACTATTGTGAAGTACAATATTAAAGCTGTTATGCCTATTTAATACGGCCCACCCACCTTCCAACAACATAATAC
>JABUQX010059315.1:0-28355 GCA_015478945.1 Trachelipus rathkii | reverse complement strand
CAAGAATAATACTTAAGAGGCCTCATGGTCCTTTTTAGACTGTCCCAGTAAACAATAAAAATTAGATAATTAGAGAAAAGAAGACCGCATTGGCCTTTCTAAAATGTCCCAGTCAACTCAAAAAAATATCAAATAAAAAATAAGAATTAATACTTAAGAAGCCCTCATGGTCCTTTCTAGACTGTCCAAGTCAACGAAACTAATAATAATAATTAAAAAAATTATTAAGGAAAGCCGTATTAACCCCTGTAGATAGTCCAGTCAACTCATAATAAATAAAGGCGGCTCAAGAAGCCGCGATGGTCCTTTTAGACTGTCCCAGTCAACCAATAAAAAATAATAATTAAGAAGCCGCATTGGCCCCTCTAGAATGTCCCAGTCAACCCATAATAAATAAGAATAATACTTAAGAAGCCGCATGAGCCTATCTTAACAACTTCAAGCCTATTCTTATCATTAAAGCCAAAAATCCACCTTCCCGTTGCTTTACGTTGCACCCTCTCCAGAATATCTATGTCTTTTCTAATAAGGGTTCTAAAATTGTAGACAATATTCAAAATCAAATACTCTTAAATTACTATACGAAGTATCGTGGAAAACATAATATACAATATTAGTCTGCATCTGGCATTAATTTTCAATTTTTAACCCTAGGCCCTAGCTCTGGGTTCAAAATCTTACAATGGAAACAATGAAAGAGCAACACTAAAGAATGTTACAGACTTGCGGGTTACAATGCCAATAGTTTGTTGAAAATTGAAAAAAATATATATTAAAAACTTCATAATATATATAGTTTTATTTTAATTTTTTATTTCTATTGAAGTTAAATCACTTAAATATGCAAAAAATAAAAAAAATATATAAAAAAAATAAAAAAATCAAAAAAATCAAAAAAATCAATAAAATCAAAAAAATCACGATTTCTTTATAAAAAAATCAAGTAAAAAAATCAGTTGATTTTTTTAATTTGATTTTTTTCGTGCCATCCCTGCTTAAAAGGCTAAGGCACAAATCTATAACTGTCGTGATGATTCCATTAACACATGATATCTTTATACTAGGCTATAGCACAATGTTTACAAGGCTAGAGCACAATAACACGATATAATAAATAATTTATATTACCTGTCTTACGACAATTGAAGTTCTTCTCCTTTATTTATAAATAATCCTAACAATCTATTCTAAGTTTTAAAATAATAAATATTTACAGCAAATTTGTTCAAAGCGAAAACAAAAATAAATTTGAACACAAATTTTCAAAGTCTAAATATTGGTTAACACAGATACTAGCACGTATCTAACAATCCAATCAGTACAATAGTCCAGAAGCAAGTGAGCTCTTCAAAGCTCTGCTGGCTCCATCTTAATTCGGTTTTCATGACGTCACAACCATCTTGCCAGATGGTGTGAAATATTTATGGAATTCCTGGTTTTCTGTTTTTTCCATCTAAAGTTCGTTTCTTAAAAGAAAAATATGACGATTAATACATTTTCACAATAATATTTTATTTCTCCACCCACCAATCCCACTAATTTTCTTTTTCTTTTTCCTTCTTAATTTTATATTATAATTATCTGGCTACCTTAGTAACACACACATGTACACACTTTCTTAGAGTACACACACACACACACACTATACATATATATTATATATATATATTATTATATATATATATATATATATATAATATTAATATATATTATATATATTTATTATATATATATATAGTATATATATAGATATATATAATATATATATATTATATATATATAATATATATATATATATATATATATATATATATATATATATATATATATATATATATATTTTTATTATCTATATTCTATATTATATATATATATTTATTATTTTTTTTTTTTCTCCCTTTTTATTGCTTCAATACATTATTCCTCTCCTCATTCTTCACTTTAATTTCCAACTGCTATATATTTTTACCATATGCCTCTATTGTTTTTTACTCAGGCCCTAACTTTACTTATATTTTTGTAAAACTAGCCCTATGTTTACAACTTTGTTTTTCCCTCTTTTTTTTCTATTATATTATTAAATTTTTACTTATTCTTTTCTTCATTAATTCATTAAAATTTTAAATTACTTTTATAACACTATCATTAACATTTTAATACCAAAGCTAAATTTTAATATAGTTTCTTTTAACAACAAAACTATGATTCCTTACCTCAAATCCACATTTTAACAGACCTTGTTTTCAGGGCCCTATCATACCTTCCCTTCAGAAGGTCATACTAGGGTTTCTAGGCTGGTTTTTTAAGCATCGTCATCTAGGATTTCTTCCATATCTTCGCTGTCATCAGAAGTGTAAATTATCCTGATATCCTTGTACCATTTTCTCTCTTTAGTTATTTGCCATCTCTCTCCCTTCTCCATGGTAACACAAGTAACTCGTAATTTCTCTATTTGGTCATCTTCAAGTAAAAAGTCCTTTTCAAGCCATCCACTTCGAATTTCTATCCAAGTTCTAGAATCATAAGGATTTCTACTAGGTTCGGGTGTTCTTATCTTTATAGTCCAGAGTGTCATTTCCCGATGATTATATTCCCACTGGTATCCTTTCTTAGAGTATTTCTTATATTGTCGGATTCCTTCCCTGAACAGTTTCCAAAAGTGCTTAATGGCTTTTCCCCTCATATGTAACCCATCGACAGTTTGTCCTGGGTAAGGGTTAAGATCTTCTCTAGCATTTGTTCTAACTCTGACTCCTCTACGTCTTGGTTTGTCTCTAATCCAGGTATATTGACCCATTCTGGCCAATGCAAGTGGTTTCGGTCGAAGATATTCAAGCCAATAATCATAAAATTCGTTAACATTTTGAACAAACTCTCTTACATATCGATGACTCTCTCTTGATGAGTATTGTCTATCCACTTGTCTTCTATCTAAGTCATTCCGAAGTCTTTGCCGATTATATCGATCGAAGTTGGGCGTGTAAGGCACAGTGCAGATCACCTTACAAAATGGATACTCTTTTTCCCACTTCGTAATATATTTACAAATAGTTACGACCAGTTTTTCCATCTCTAAAGTTGTATTTGAAACCATAATTTTACTGTCCGTGTTTCTCAAATATTCCAATCGAGTAAAATCACATTGTAGTCCAACCAGGACAACTAAATGGATCAAATCGGTTTCTCTTTTCCTGTTTCGTTCTAGTATGGCTTCAGTTAGTTGTAGCATTTCCATTATTTTTAAACCACTCTTATAATAACATTTTACATTTCTGTAGGGCATCCATTCTGGGTAACCGGCTACTGCTCGTACCCGACTGTCACCAACAATGACGACTCTTTCGTTGTACTCCTCCCTACGACGACTACTCTTCTTTTTGGTACTCATTCTGTAACATAAAATACATATTATTTTAATTGTACAACAAAACTTTTTATCTGATCTCTTTGCCAAAATGATCTTTTATTGATCAATAAGGCAATATTCTTAATCAGAATTTCTTATTTTGCTCTTTATGACTACCACAGTGATCAATTTCTCAATCACCACAGTAGTCTTATTTTATTTCATTATATATTGTCAAATTGTTCATTCTATTGAACAAACAAACAATTCTTCCTCTCACTGCCCCGATCTCCATTTCTGGATATCAGAACAGTAATTTCTTTTAACATTTGTTGTCAAAACAATCAATTCTTCAGATTGCTAAGTCAACCAATTAATTAATTTTCCCAACTTATCACATAGTTAAAAAAAAATTTTTTTTTTTTTTTTTTTTTATTTCATACTAACTAATTTTTACTTTACTAATTTTTTTTTTTCTTTCTTTTATTAAAATTTATTTCTTTTGTCTCTCTCAAGTTCTTCAAGAATCCACGATTCCATGTTAACGGTGTCATAATAAATTGTATCTCCTGACATATTTATCGTATCTTCCGTAGAAGATGCAATATATGATTCAAATAAATTTCTTCCCCATAACTCATCAACTTGTATACCCATATCTTTACATTGTTTATCCCTACTACCGTTTCCTAATCCTAAGGGTATTGAAAACCTTTCTAATTTCTTCCAATTAAGTGGAAACAAATTTTTTACTGTTTTATCCTCAAACCCTTCAAAATCTTTGGGGATACTTCTAAAATCTAAGGGGTCGAAACCTTCAAAACTATATTCTGACCTCACACTTTCTTTTTCTAGCTCACTACCTAATTCCTCACTAACTACTCTTCCTAATTCCTCCGGAACTTCGTGAAACTTTTTTTAGTGAGATTGATGTATTCTATATAATAACGTTTTCCTATATTTATGCTGAATGTCATATAATACTCCATTTCCGTAAACTTTTACTATTAGGTACGGCCCATGAAACTTTTTTGCCAATTTATTGGTAACGGCATGTCCCTTATATATGTTCTTTTTCAAAACTAGTTCATCTAACCTAAATGGTTCATAGTTTGGGTCTTTATCTTTCCATGTTAACTTTTCCGACTCAACTTTCTTTACATTATCGAGAAACAAGCTAGCTGGTGTTTGTTATAATTCTCGATGAAAACTATGATTATATGTACTAACTATATCGCCCAAATGACTATCCCACAGTTCTACATCGTCTAACATCCTAAGCATATTTAATATAGTCATATTGACTCGTTCTACTATCCCGTTCGTTGCAGGTACGTTTGCAGCGGTGAATTTATGATGTATATCTTTTTTGGATAGAAAACTATCCATTAATTTATTTCTAAACTCCGATCCATTATCAGTTTGTATTTCTTTTGGATTTTTTAAGAAGGTAGCTAACATAGTTCTAAAATTAGTCAAAACAGTTTCGGCTCTCTTATCTGGTAACGGTATAGCCATTAACCATTTAGAATACAGATCAATTCCTACTAGTACATATTTATTCCCTCTCTTAGTCATTGGTAACTCCATCAAGTCCAAGGCAACGATATCAAATGGTCCTTTCGCAGTTACTTTCCAAGTTGGTGGTCTATTTCTTCTTGTTGGAATACCCTTATTTTCCTGACATTTAATACAAGTTTTAGGAATATTGCTACAAATTTTATACATTTTTGGATGCCATGCTAATGCGCTGATCTTCTGCAATAGTTTATCTCTGCCTAAGTGGAAATATTTTTTATGTATATCCACTCCCAAATCAATCATGTCGTGGTAAGCAATCACTGACACTTGTTGTTGTCCTACCAATTTTATCAAATATCCATCCTGATAACTTATCTCTTGTAAATATTTACCAAATGGTCGAAGTACAAAATCTTGTCTTACTTGTTGAATTCTGTCTGCGTTACTTTGTTCTTTATTCAGAACTTCTAAAAGTTTTCCTAATTGGCGATCGTCTTTCTGTCTCTGTTTTATTTGTTCCTGCAATCTTTCTTCATTATAGCAATAGACGAGAGGTTCCTTTATCTTTGGTAATTCAGCCTCATTCAGATTCTGATCACCCTCTCCAAAATTGCTCTGTTCTTCTTCTTCCTCACTCTTACTCTGCGTATCTTCTGACTCGCTCCTTACTTCTTCTTCCTGGTTTCCTAACCTCTCCTCTGTCTCATCTTCTTCTTCCCCCAAAAGTTCGAACAGTACAATTTCGTTGGGTCTCACTACTTCATCACTAACATCGATCAAATCATATACTACACTAAACTCTTCGAAAACATCCATATTTTGAACTTCCTTCTTTTCCGGTATAAGAAGATTAAAATGGATTCCATCGACACATTGTAAATAACAAATGGGCAACTCTTGTTCATTACCAACATTATATTGAATTTTAGGATCTCTACCGTGATAAACCCATATTGACATCTTATTTTCCCTTGCACACGACTCTATAACCTCAGCAGTCACCATAGTACCTAAATTACTCATTCGCTTCAACTGTTGTCTTTGTTGTTTGTTATCAATTAGTCCAAATTCACTGATATCACTTTGTACTCTATTAACCGCTTTTTCTCTAATCAATTTATGTGTTTCCACGCTACCAAACAGATGCAAGGCTATCGCCTGGAATAACGAGCTTCCTCCTCCAGGGATGTCCTGTACTCTAAATCCCAAAGGCACCGTATCTTGTTCCATCTCGGGAGCTACTGCGTCCATGGTTTCACTCATTCCACACCTTGATAGAAAATCACTAATACAATTGAATTTCCCAGGAATATACCGGATCTCAAAATCGTATTCCGCTAAATCGGCCAAAGTCCTGGCGATTCTGGAATTCACACCTGCCATATTATGTAAATATGTTAAAGGTTGATGGTCTGACCAGATGATGAATTTACGACACCGCAAAAATACTCTAAACGTCTTTACTCCCCATCTTAAGGCGGCTAATTCTTTTTCCAGTGTACTATAACTCAATTGTGCTCCACTAAAACAAATTGAAGCATAAGCTATTACCTTACTAATTCCATCTTGTTGCTGTTTTAAACATGCTCCTGCACCTATTCCTGATGCGTCAACATACAATTCTAAGGGCTTTGAACTCTCATAGTCTGGAAACGATAACACAGGCGCCCTTGTCATTGCCTCTTTTAGTTGTTCAAAGCTATATTGGCACTCAGTTGTCCATTTGATACTCTTACCAGATGTTAATCGAGACAGTGGCTTCATTAATTGAGCAGCGTTGGAAATGTGTCTCCTATAGTAGTTAACGCTTCCAAGGAAGCTCTGCAATTGTTTGACAGTCTTTGGAACTGTTGCTTGCTGAATCGCCGTTATATATTCCTTTAAAGGTAATAGTCCCTCTGAACTAACTTCTTGGCCTAAGAACTTTATAGCTCTTCTAAAAAGGTTGCATTTTTCGGGTTTTACTTTTAGATTGTATTCCCGCAACCTCATTAGTACATTTGTCAAATTCTTCAGATGATCCTTAAAATCACGTCCCAATACCAAAATATCATCTAAGTAAGCGATTACTTGAGTCCAATCGAACCCTTTTAACATTAAATTAACGAGACGTTGGAATGTGGCTGGTGAGTTGCTGAGACCAAAAGGCAAACGTACGAACTCCAAATGCTTTGTTGCAGTTGAAAAGGCAGTTAACGGTCTTGATTCTTCGTCCATGGGTACGTTATAGTAACCCTTGGTCATGTCTAGCAGTGAAAAATACACTGATCCTTTTAGATTATAAATATAGTCAGCTGCAACTGGCAATGGGAAACTATCCTTTACTGTTTTCTGGTTGAGAGCTCAATAATCAATACAGACACGTATTTTTCCGTTCTTTTTTATGACTGGGACTAGCGGACTACTCCACGGACTCTTCGATGGTTGTATTATTTTTTGCTCTTCTAATCCAGTCAATTCTTCGTCGCCCATATCCTGAATTTTAGGGTTGAACCGTCGCACTTTTTGTTTAATAGGGTTGTCGTCTGTTAATTGTATATGGTGAGCCACCCTATCTGTATACCCTACATCATTTTCGTCTTTGCTGATAATATCCTTAAATTGACTTAAAACTTCTTTAACTTTTTCCTTTTGCTCAGGGGCCAAATCAGTTTGATCCAACTGGAATCTTTCTTCCAAGGATAATTCTTGTTCACTATGTTGGTCTGCTTCCAATTTACTTATATCTCCAATCTCTACTAACTTATTTCCTATCTCTATTAATTCTACGGCTTTAGCAATAACCGTTCCTGATGGTATATGAACAGCCTCATCACTTAAATTAATAACACTCACTAACGTTTCTGGACCCTTATTAACAGTATTGGAAACTAATAGTCCTTTCTTATCTAGATCATAATCTTTTCTCTCAGTACTATATAAATATGGTTTCTTAATCTCCTCTGGCCAGGTCAGTTCCACAGTACTAACATAACCAGGTTGAATTGTTACATTTCTTACCAGTTTTAATTCTATATTATCCAATGGTATCAAATTTCGGCTTACATTACAGAGGAACACTTCTTGACTTTGAAAACGGCATGTTAATTTATTTTCCCTCATATCTATGTTTAAACAATGTGTCCTCATAAACCCTATTCCCAATATAAAATCATGTTTAGTCCTATCACTAACAATAAACCGTTCATCTCGTACCACGTATCCTCCCAAATAGAAAGAAAAATATACTTCCCCACAGGTTGGTTCACTATCCCCATGTACCCCTACTAATTGAAATCCCGGTTGTTCTGTTAATTTTAATCCAAATTTCTTAGCTATGTCTAAGGACATGATATTTACCTCTGCTCCTGTATCGACTAAAGCTCGGACAGGTCCTCTTGTTGTTTCTAATGTTACATAAATTCGTTCATCCCGGCTTGCCACTGCAAGGTTTTTTGTTTGTACACCCTCAATTCCTTGCACATTCGAGGGTGTTAGTCGTTTCCCGACGTTCGAGCTTCTTTTAATACCTCTCTAAATTGAACACAATCCTTCATCAAGTGGTTCTGATCGCAAAAAGGGCAATTCAACACTCCAGCAGGTCCCGAATCATGATTAGCGGCTGTTGTAGTGCCTACCTGTCTATTTTGTTGGTTACTTTCATTCTCCTGACGTGGTTTCCTGTTTCGACACTCTTGTATCCTGTGACCTTTCTTTCCACAGCAATAACAACAATTGTTTTTCTTGTAGCACCTTTCTTCCAGGTGTCCTTCTCGTTTACAAAAATTACATTTCATACCCTGACCTTCCTTGTTTCTAGTTTCAGTAGTTTGTACCTCTTTCTTATTTACTGCAGTCTGTTTAGTTGACGTTTTTTCTTTCGCTCCAGTAATTTGATCCAATTGGAAGCACTTCTCCACATTGTGTGCAATTTCCACTACTCGGTTTACACTCATGTCGGGTTCCGACAATGTAGTGAATTTCACTTTTGCTGCTGCGTCTATACTCAATCCATCCATTATCTTAAGTTTTTTCATCTGTCCGTACAACACTTGTTCACTGTCCATCCCAGCTAAAGCTGCGAGTTTTTCTAATCTCATTGAGTAGTTTATTATAGATTCGTTTTTATTCCTTTTCGTAGCCCAAAATCTTGTTAAGAGGACATCTTTACTAGTCGGTAACTGTTTTATTATTCCTCGTAGTTTTTCTTTCACTCTGGTATATTGTATACGGCCTCCTTCAATATTATTGAACGCTTCTAATATATCACCTTCCAAATAATTCCCTAATACTCTACTCCAAGTCTCTGGGACTTTTGAGTAAGTATGCGAACAATAGACCTCAAACTCATGTAAAAATTCTTCAAATTCCCAACCCGAATCCACTGAAAACTTAAGTGGTGGGGGTACCAAAGCTCTAACCAAATTTGGGGCGTACAATGTTGGATGTTCCGGTGTCAGTGGTAGTTGATTTAATTCTCTATTTTCTACTGGTTCCATGTTTAATGGGGTGGATTCAATGAATCCTCCCGTTGCTTGGTCTAATCCATTACCTCCCTCACCCACTACTACCGGTTCAAATGTTTCAATATTCTCATTTCCTATTCCTTGATTTTCATTTTCCTGATCTCCCATTATGAAGTGTATTACTCTCTTATCCCAACAGGTTTCAAACTATATTTTATTCCACCTTAACTTCCCGCAATAATTCAAAATTTCTTCAAATCTCTTTTAACTACCTTGTATGGCAATAATTACTATATATTACTATCTAAAAACCCTCTCGAATCCTGGTCATACGGCACCAATTTTTTATACTCTTTATAGTAGGGCAGCGTTACGGCCACAGAGCTGCTCCACCTAGAGAAAAACTTCTGTTGAGATACTTCAAATATTGTAACACTTCCGTATAAAACTAATGGATCAGGTACTAAACAAAAGCAAAGCGTTGTGTCGAACTATCCCTTATTCCTATTCACGCTGTTACAGTATAATAAATTACGATATACTTGTATTATTTTGTTTTAACTTTCTCTTGTTTTGTTATTTTACCCAAATTAAACTATGAACCTTGTCTTTATTTCCTTAGTATTTTGTTCAGTAGTTCTTCTTAGTCAATTCCAAATATCAACTGTAACTTCAGAATGATCTATGATGTCTCTTCAATCGTTTACGAAATCTATCATATAACCTGTTATACTCAAGGTTATGTCTTTTTAATAACTCAAAGGGAACTAAGTTCCAATCAATTAAATCTAAAATCAGATACCTATTTCTTCAATCAAACCCAACTGTATCAGTTAATCGGGTTCAGATAAATTTGATCTCTTAATGTCTATGTAATGTAAAAGCACGTATCAAAGTCCAAATCCTCAAGACTCGTTTCTCAAATTGTTACAAACTAATATCTAAATCAGTTAAAATAGTTTCAAGTCCAAATATTAATAACTGATGAAATAATCCCAAGTTTCAACTTAAGGACTGATAAAATAATTTTAAGTTTCAAATCAAGGACTGATAAACTAATTCTACGTTTCGAATTAAAGACTGATAAAATAATTCTAAGTTTCAAATTAAACTAAATGTCCACTCATAATGATCGAATCCAAAAAGGTTAAGTACCCACTTATGATAATCAAATCCAAAAAGGTTGAGTACCCACTTATGATGATCAAATCCAAAAAAGGTTAAGTACCCACTTATGATAAACAAATCCAAAAAGGTTGGGTACACACTTATGATTCACAGCGTCGTATCAATAATGTCTTGGAAAACTTACTCAAGTCTCATTCAAATTAAATTAAAAGTTCAATAAAATAAAACGATTTTTATTATTTATTCTATTTACACTCAATCAGTAATGTAAGGTTAAAATTTTATTTGAGCTATTGGCATGTCCAATAACTACTAAAACCTTAAAACAATAATGTACAAAACTTCCTTTCGTGTAATTAATTCTTACTGGACTCGTATTTCAAAGGTTAATTAACATAAATATTTTTAAAGTATCAAATCAAAATTCATTTCCAAAACGTAAATATTTTAAAGTATCAAATCAAAATTCATTTCCAAAACGTAAATATTTTAAAGTATCAAATCAAAATTCATTTCCAAAACGTAAATATTTTAAAGTATCAAATCAAAATTCATTTCCAAAACGCAAATATTTTAAAGTATCAAATCACCAATGCTCAGTTGCTATATCAAAATAACTGTCCACGTGTTCTATTATAACTTAAATTCAACAATACTAAAGTATAAATGCAAATAAGTCGAAGATAAATTCAGTTAAATAAGTCAATAAATTTTATAACTATCACGAATTTCTATAGTAACCTAACTGTAAATCAACACAATGTCATAATAATTAGCTATCATAAACTCAGAAAACTTATGCAAGTAACTATAAACTAACAAATATCAACGTATCAAATATCACAGTAACTAACTTCAAGTAAGTAACTAATATTACTGTAAACTGCTATCAAGTAACTGACAAATATTCAAGAACTAATTTCATACAACTGACAATCGTTTAATTAAACTAGGTTCATATAACTGACAAATATTAACGTAAACTGAATTCATACAACTGCCAAATATCAAACTAACTAAATTCAGATAACTGACAAATAATGAAGTAAACTAAATTCATATAACTGACGAATATTGAAGTAAACTAAATTCATATAACTGACGAATATCAAAGTAAACTAAATTCATATAACTGACGAATATCAAAGTAAACTAATTTCATATAACTGACGAATATTGAAGTAAACTAACTAGTCTTATCAGTTGGTTAAAAATACCAACTGTCGTATCGACTTGTATTCACCAACTCTCTATAAATATTACAAGTATTTCTAAAACTATAACTATATATTATATAGACACTTTCAATTTAATATGTAACTGTCCTAACTTAAGCAATCTCAATAATTGGTTTAATAATCAAAAGCAAACTCCAACATTTAACTTATTAACGTTACAAGGCTAATGCGCAATTTAACTGTCTAATGACACTTAAAAGCAGGGTTGGGGATTTTTTAAACTAATATATATTTATATATTATTATTGACTAATATTTAGATTTCTATTTGTATTAATAACTACTATTAATTATATCAATAATATTAAAGTATTTTAAAAGTTAACCGCTTTTCACAACATAAATTTTAAAATTTTTACGGAGTTTGCAAAGGAGATACTCAAACACCTGCCTAAATTGCCTAAGAGCCCAAATTTTAATCGCGCGAAATAAATGGACCAGATACATATTATAAAAATTTAGTATTCTTGCTATTACACATATAACAACTAAATAAGCTTGACTTACGTTTTATAACTAATCAGATTGTAAATATTTTCCATGGTTCGTGCACAAGGAGAATACCTAAACACGCTGCTAATTACCTAGTAGCAAAAATATTATTGAAACGATCATAAACATGAAGATACCCATATTAAACAATTTGATGTTCTCTTTTATGCCTGTTCACACATATCACAACCAATATATATAGGTGGGGTGGATAGGGCGTGCATACGCTTATCACGTAACATAAAGTGTAAGATTTTTTTCGGATGTTTGTGCAAAGAATTACAGTATACAAGACACACCTGTGAAATTAACGTGGAGCCCAATTATTATCTGAACCGATCTGACAGATGATACCATATTGTAAGAACAGAATTAGTAAGATTCTTTGTAATTAACACGATATAACAAATAATCAATATTTTTTAAACTAGGCTACATCACTACATAAATGTGCTAATTGTTTAGAGCGGTAGTGCAAAGGAAGATACCGGGGGCATGCAATCGAAAACACTGGCCAAATATTAAGACGGACTGTATGAGTAGCTGGCGAACCAAGATTTGA
Source organism: Trachelipus rathkii (assembly GCA_015478945.1). Taxonomy (NCBI): domain Eukaryota; kingdom Metazoa; phylum Arthropoda; class Malacostraca; order Isopoda; family Trachelipodidae; genus Trachelipus; species Trachelipus rathkii. The sequence continues at coordinate 15,623 of JABUQX010059315.1, read as the reverse complement.
GGTATCTTAGAGGATAAGCGTAATTCTGACTTCTTTTCTGACTGGGATCTGAATACATTAGTATTATTTTCTCGCCACCAAATTTAGTATTATTTATGCGATATGCACAGTAAATCTCATTATACAAATACAGCCTTTGTAGTTTGTTTTTGGTCTTCACGCAGCTTTATCACTATCACTTAATATTCGCTCCATAATATATTTTTTTACGATGTGTGTCTATTAGAGATATTCATATACACTTATTGATTGCCTATACTATTACTAGGAGCCCACCATTATTTATTTTAACTTATCTCACTTTAAAAAAAATCATGAATAATTATTATTATTAATACAATATATATATATCTTTCTTTGCTATTCACACAAAAAACAACTTCATAAATATAAGGTTACTCAAATTCATGTAAGATTATATAATTTAGGTTAATATTTTTTTCTTTCAATTCACAAAGAGGAATCCTCAAACACTGGCCTAAATTACCTACCTAGGAGCCTAAGTTATTATCTGAAACTCGATCTATAACATGATATATCGTAATATAAAAATTATAGATTTCTTTGCTATTGAAAATAAAACAATATATAATAAGACCTCTTAGACTACGGTGCTTTAATTCACTACATTCAAATAGTAAATACTCGTTGTACGTGCTTCCGTGCAATAGGTAAGATACCCTCCCGAATATCAGCTCTTGCTTAAAAGTTATCCTAGGAGGACCGTCAAAAACTTATTATCTGAACAGATCTGAATAATAAATATATATTTATAGCAAATTTAGATTTCTTTGCTCTAACGTACACAAAAAACAATATAAACACAGCTTGAACTAACATTTTATCAACTCACAATCAAATTGTTAACTTCTATAACAGTTGTGCAATCAGGAGATACTCCTTAATTATTACAACTCCGTAATTACTAGCGAGCCAAATTATTCATCTGAAACGATTTTACATGATCAAATTATTAATAATGTATTCTTATGTGCTTTTACACTAAACAATATAAATAAGCTTGGCTACGGCTTTATCACTACAGGCAATTGGTAATATATTATAGGTTTTGACAAAAGGAGCTACCTCAACACCTGCCTAAAATTACATAGAGAGCCCAAATTATTATCTAATATGAGACCGATCTAACATGAATACTATTATAACAAATTTAGATTTGTCTTGCTATACTTATCAACATATAACAAAATAAATTAAGCTTGACCATCGCTTTATCTACTAATAAATGTGTAATTTTTTACAGTTGGAAGCATCAATGATACCTCAAACACCTGACTAATATTACTTAGGAGCCCAAATTATTACCTGAACGCGATCTAACATGAATACATATTATACAAATTTAGATTTTCTTGTCATAATGACAACATAAAACAATATAAAAATAAAAATGGTAGTTTAGACTAAATTGTGGATACCATACATAAATTGTAAAATTTTAAGGTTGTGCAAAGGAGATACCTCAAACACAACTGCGTAAATTACCTAGGAGACCAAAATTATTATCTGAAAACCGATCTAACATGAATACATTTACAACAAATTTAGATTTTCTTAGATTTAGATATAAATAAGAGATATAAATAAGCTTGACACGCTTTATCACAACATCAAAATGAGTAAATATTTTACGGTTGTTGCAAAGGAGATACCATCAAACACATGCCTAAATATCTAGGAGACAAGAGACCAGAAAATTATAATCTAGAAACGTTGGTCATTCGTTTAAATCAATTTTATAACAAATTTTACATATATTTATGCTATTAAACACATATAACAATATAAATAGCTTGACTAACGCTTTATCACTAAATAAAATGTGGAAAATATTTTACGTGTTTTGCACAAAAGGTGATACCATCAAACTGCTATAATATACTAGGAGACACCCAAAAAAAATTTTTATTTAGTAACTGAGCTCTAAACATTAATGAATAAAATGAACAAATATTAAATTTCTTTGCTATTACATCTAAAACAATATAATAGCTGACTACGATTTTATCACACTCACCGATTGAATTGTAAATAAATTTACGAGTTGTGCAAAGGAGATACCTCAAACACCTTTTTTAAATTACTTAGGAGCCCAAATTATTACTGAACCCGATCTACATGAAAGCATATTATATACAAATTTAGATTTCTTTGTTATTACACAAAATACAATATAAATATGGTTTGCATCGTACGCACTAATACTTATTATGATTCGTAAAAATTATTTTTAGGTTGTGCAAGGAGCATTCCTCAAACATGCCTAAATTACTAGGAGAGCGACCAAATTATTATGTGAAACCGATATAACATGAAAATACCATAATAATAGAAAAAATTTAAGATTCAAGTTGCTATTTCACAAATGAAAGAATACTATATTAATGTCTTGTGACCTACAATTTTTACTCCACTACATTCAAAGTTGTTAAATTATTTTAACGGTTATTGGCCAAAGGATACCTCAAACCACCTCTCACACATTATTCGTGTAGAGGGCCCAATATTCATTGAATGCGAAGACCGATCTAATATGAATACATATTTAAAAAAATTTAGATTTTCTTTGTTATAGTGGCTGAGAGGTTATTTTATGCTGACACGCGCTTTATCGACTACATAAAGTGTGGAAATATTTTATTAACACGGTATGTGCAGAGGAGATACGATGTAAACAATTCGCCTAAAATTACCTAGACAACTAAATTGTTTCGGATCCTTATGCTTGATTCGTGTTAGAGGTGTACCAAAATTGAAGATATCTTTCTTGAAAGTATTGACAAGCAGCCAGGATACAGTTACTTCCGTTACCAACTGATACGTCAATTGGTAAATACCTTCACATTGTTTGCAATGGAGATACCTCAAACACCTGACAAATTTACCAGGAGCCCAAATTGTTATCTGAAACACCACGATCTACCATGAGATAGACATATTGTAAGCCAAATATTAGTATCTTTTTTCTTTTACCCATATAACAATATAAATAAGCTTGACTACGCTTTACCAAAACATAATTGGGTAAATATTTTACAGTTTGTTGCAATCTGGAGATAACCCTTAAACCACCTGACCAATCTTACCTAGGAAGCCCAAATTGATTATCTGAGAAAACCGACTATACATGAATTCATATTATACGGACAAATTTAGAATTCTTTTGCAATTAACACATAATTAATGATAAATAAGCTGACATACGCTTTCTCACTACATACAACCTGTATATTACACAGTTGTGCAAAGGGGATTTCCTCAGATACGACATGCCTAATTAAGCTAGGTAGCACCAATTATACTGAAACCGATCTAACATGAACTCATATTATTATATCAAATTTTGATTTCTTTGCTATTACGCATATAAGACAATATAAATAAGCTTGACAACACTTTTTCACTACATCAAATTGTAATTTTTTGCAGTTGTGAAAGGAGATACCATTCAAACACCTGCCTGAATTCACACACTAGGAGCCCAAATAAATTATTATCTGAACCGATCTAACATGAATACATATTATAACAAATTTAGATTTCTTTGCTATTTCACATATAACAATATAAAAAAGCTTTACTACGCTTTATCAATACATTAAATAGTAATTTTTTTCTAGTTTTGCAAAAGGAGTTACTATACACCTACACTTAAATAGTCTTAGGACCACACAATTATTATATGCAACCGAATCTAACACATGAATAATATTATATACAAAATTTAGATTTCTTTGCTACTTTACATTTAACAATGTAAATAAGCTTGACTTCGCTTCATCACTACATAAATGTGTAAATTTTTCACGGTTGGGCAATGGAGATACCTCAAACACCTGCCTAAATTACCTAGGATCCCAAATTATTATCTGAAATCGATCTAACATGAATACATATTAACATACATTATTAGATTTCTTTGCTATTACAACATAAACAAATAAATAGCTTGACTACGCTTTAACCACTTTCAAATTGTAATATTTTACGGTTGTGACAAAGGAGATACCTCAAATACCTGCCATTACCTAGGAGCCCAAATTATTATCTGAAACCGATCTAACATGAATACACATTATAACAAATTTAGATTCTTTGCTATTACAAAATAAAAAGAATATAAATAAGCTTGACATACATTTTTGCGCAACTACATCAATTGTATATTTTACAGTGTGCAAAGGAGAAACCTCAACACATGCCTAAATTACCTTGGAGCCAAATTATATCTGAACCTGATCTAATCACTGAATACATATTAATCAAAAATCTAGATTTCTTTGCTATTATACATATCACAATATAAATAAGCTTGCAACGCTTTATCACTACATAAATGTTTTAAAATTTTTACAATTGTGCAAAGGAAATACCTCATTACCACAAAACCTGCCTAAATTACCTAGGAGCCCAAAATTTATTATTTTATAATCGACTCTGAGTGAAGCTGTGCTAATGAATATCATCCTCAATTATATATATTAATTAAATCACATTTGAAAATTCATCTCAAAAGTCTATTTTACTAAACATATTATAGTCCAATCAACGCAACGATTTAAAAAGTAAGCTGCAAGTGACGGTTTCTAAAATCTGACATTAAATATAGTAATTTATTATTCTGGTTGTTAGCATAAAATAAAAGAAAAGAATACCCCGAAATATATATGATATATATTATTATAGTACTATATATATTACTCATTACATTTATAATAACTCTCCGTCAGAAAGAACACAAAATGAAGAGAGAGAACGAGTACGCAAGTAGCACCGGGAGATGTATTTTGTAGCACGCAGACGCGAATGATGGGAGACACGTTTTTAGTTGCCATTCAAATTGCTGGTTCAGTATAGAAATCCTTATAATGGTGATTAAGTATTATGAACATTAAGCAGTACTCTAAAATTTGGAGGAGGTTAGATGATGAGGTTATGAGAAATTTAATATAATTAGAGGTAACGCGCCTATTATTGTTTGTAAAAAAATAATTAATATGAAGATTGGAAAGGTCTTTTCGCGCTGTTATTTACATAGACCATATATATAAAGTCCGTTTGTCGCTAAAAAACAACCTGTACAGAGATAGCCTTTCATATTTGGCAGTTTCTCTCTTAACATAACGCAATATTTTTATGTGATTTAACATCGCTCAACACGGTTGACTACAATAACTATACCTATGTGAGGTATGTACTTCTTTTCATTAACTCGTTGTTTTGTTTTTTTGTAACTACACGAGTAATTTTTTTTTTGCCACTAAGTTTTCACGAAGTTCAAATAGTTACTGCAAAATAGGTTATAAATAATTAACAATTTCTATGGTCGGCGCGCAAATCACATTATTGAGAAGACGAGCATGATATTTTACAAAAAAAATTAAAAGAGACTAACACACACGACATTATCAAACACTTTAACTGAGTAAAAGTATATTAATATGATTATTGATATATATTTCTCCATATCATTTTATAAATCTCCTTTATTATTATAAGTATACTAACTCTATAATATACTACTTAAAATCTATATTAAAATATAATTATATTAAATATAATAATATTTAACTCACTCATTAATGTACACTTGCATATAAGGCTAATTAATAAGGTAAAATGCAGCCCGATTTTAGTTTTTCCTGTAATATATGTATTATGGCGGCCATGTGATGAGGGTTGAACAGCCTATTTATAATATATCTTCTAACCTCTCAAATAGATTCTTGAACATTGATATATAAATATATCTAAGAGGTTGGTACGTATGTTAAATGTAAAGAAATATCTTGTTGTTAAAGAATACAGTATATTTAAAAAAATTTTTTCCCTTTATTTGTTAAAAATATAGTATTTAGAAATTTTTACAATAATTTTGATAATAGTATATAGTTAGTATATATATATTCATCATAATTATATATATAGCCATTAGACTAACTAAGTTTATCATATTATAAGGGAACATCCTTTTATAATATCATCGCCCTTATTAAGTTGGTTTCGACCTAGCATAATACGTAGTTTAACTATTTATCTTCTTCCCTAGTAATCCTTAATTGTACAAAAAATATAAGGCTATCTTTTTACTGAATTTAAAATATATGTTTTTTATGTGTATATTTTTTTTTTTAATTAATATAAATATAGACCATCTATAATTATAAGGGGAACAAAAACCCCTTTTTTTATGGGAGGTAACAATCCCTGTTATTTATATGTATATACATAAATAAATATAAATATAAGAGAAATATCAAAGAGAACATCGAGATATGTAACTTATGGTGTAATAATATATAACAACTATATAAATCACTCAGTATTATGGGAGTAATTTAATTCTACTATACTAAGGCGATATAAGAGGATATGATCAGGGCTACACGACTAATATAGTAAATATCTAACAAATAATATAAATCCTATTTAGATGTGATTAGGATATAAGAACCACATAAAATACAATCATGTAGATTCACTATACTTTAATAGGTATAAAACTTCTAAACAACTGCTAACATAATAGAGGTATCGAACCGTATAGGAAATTTATTAGTTAATATAAAGAGCATGTAATTAATATAAATAGAACTATTTAGAAGTTAGTGGGATCAGTGGTATAACTATCAAATTTAGCGATATTCTACTACTAAATGCTACAAGCAACTTTTAAATAAAAATAAGCGCATACTTCAACCATACATGCAAGCTTAATAAATGCAATTAATATCATTTTTTATCGTAACTTACATTTGTTATTTTTATTTAAGAAGATAAAAAGTTATTTTTTTTAATAATTATCTCTATTTTAATACATTTATCGGACTCAGCTTCAAGTGATAACGCATAATGTAAATAGTTAAATCATCCTGAACTACATGACGTATTAAATTATAATATATAATAAAATCTGTATTAAGATTGCAGCCACGGAGTCTAATCAAGGATTATGCTGAGGTTAAATTCTGACACAAGGTAGTTTTTAAGGCCTAAAGGAGATAATGATATAGAAGTATGGAACAGCTAGTATATAAAATATATATAATATAAATACTAAAAATTACAATCACTATCTATATATTAGGGTTAGTATGTAAATGTATCGTCCGTGAGCAATATATAATAGGATGCTCGGTTAGTTACTTATTCTACAAAATATAGACCTTTATATGATTAAGTATATTATGTAAAAACCAAAAGGGAATATCCTTGTTGGACCTAGCGGTTCACCGATATAATAAATAATAGGTAATAGAATAAATATCGTATAGGTTAAAAACGCTCTTCTCTAAATCATCGATTACAGTCAACGAACATATTTCTAGAAAAAAAGAGTAATATTAAGTAACTATATAAGGCATATCATAAAAGTAAATGTAAATCACGTATGGTAAGAATGGGATACCATAGAATTGATAGAAGAGAGAGGAGAGAGAGTTGAGAATTATAATTTATTAAATAATTAATAACATATGTAATAACTTAGCTTAAGCCATATACTAACTAAGTAGTAATTAAGAGGCGTGGAATAAGTAATATATAAAGAAGGTATTATAGTAATAAAGTAGTATAAGATAAGATAATTATAAAAAAGGATATGAGTAGAATAAGAAATAATGAAGGTAAAGAAGAATGAGAGAATAATGGCGAAGTTAGCAAGTAACTAAGGTATAAATAAGAATAAGGATCCTAGAAAGAGATTGCTCTTAGTAAATACTCTACATTATCTTTATATAAAAATTACGTAATCTTAAATAATTATATTTATTAATCTTAATTTTGTATATGCTAAAATATAATGAAACATAATAAGAGTATTTTATTAATATATATGTAATAATATTGATAGCTAGTTTATTATGAATATATATTAATAATATATAAATATATAGTTAGTATACTATAAGATAGTAGTACATTGAGATTATGATTATAAACAATTGCAGTAATATATATAGAATACATATTATATATATATAATGATTAATATAGATATGAGAGGTTTTAGCGAATAAATATAAGCAATGTTATATTATTATAATAATCTTATTATGTCTAGAGAAAAAAACTTATTAGGGTATTCTACATATACTTACTATATGTACTTGAAGCGAACGTATCTCAATTCTATAATAGTAATAATATATGCACAATAACCATAAAAGGAGGTAAAAAGAATAAAAATAGGGTATATCTTTATGTAGACTCATAGCCAAATTGCACGTGTAATGCTTATATATGTGTACCTATATATATCTATAATCACTCTCCATCTTACCAAGGTCTCAATCTTTTTTTTTTTTTATAATATAATTTATTTTATTTCTGTAAATTTATTGATCGGATTTGAAAAACCAAAGCTAGTCACCATTATTTGTGCTTTATCCTCTTCTGCCGTACTGGATGGGTATCCGCCCATGTAAAGCCAACCTTAAAAATATGCTATCAAATTTATCTATTGCTCAAGTAAAATATTTATTTAGAGGTTTAACAACACTCATGGTACTACAGCTCACTGTTACCGCCCATCAAATATTTATTTTGTGGACTCAATTGGCAATCTAACTTACTGTGATGCTTTTTAAAATATCTTACATTTTGATTCAGATGTCGAAATACTTCCGGTTCTGAGAGTGATCATCGGCTTTTGTATCGCGTCTGTAGATGTGTGACTTTAATATAATTGCTGGTGTACCGCTAGAATTTTTATTTGACTTGATTTAAGAAATTTCTTATTCATTACTAACTATTTGTCATTAATTAGGCCTATAATTAATTATCTTATTTATTTGTCTCCAAATTCATATTTTTCCAAGAGTTCCACTTAAAACTAGGCCGATGCACCATTAAAAGCGATGACATCTCATAAATTTTTGAGGTAGACCTATTATTTTTTTTATTAATATTTCCTTTCTTTTTTTTTTAGCGCATTAGTAGATGTTTTACCAAATGTAAACCACTATATCATGCGCATATTTAATGTTAAATTTATTGTTTTTATTGGGTCTCCTATAAATAACAAGTATTATAATTTTGCTCATAATACGAAAAAGAATTATATTTACAGTGCTATTTTCCCAGCTTATTCAGAATAATATACTTATATATATATAAAGCTGTTACCTTATAGTTATCCTATATAAATAGTTATAAAGCAGGATTAATTCTACTACGTGAAGAAAATATAAGTGTTAACATTTAGCATAATATATACTCAAAATATATTTACTATTTAATATACTTCTACTATATATTATAACTCAGTTAATATTATATGTACTACAACTAAATTAATAAGGCATATATATACTTCTAGAATATAGGATGTATAATTCAGTATAGGTATATAACTATTTATATATAGCACATCTATTATTATTTAGATTATGAACCACAATAGTATTTTTATTTTGAAGTTCTTTATTTTTATTAAGTAATAATATTTGGCATAAACTAAAATCACATCTTATATTAAGTCCTATATTCCTCATCTTTATAGTACTTATAACTAAGCTTATATACTTAATATTTTTTACTATATACAATATGTTTTTGAGTCATATTTTATATAATGTATATATATATTATACGATATTTCAATATATATATCCGCATCGGAATAAACTGTAAAATATGACAAAAAAAAATTCTTCTGTCTTCTCTTAGTCTCCTTTCTACTCTTTAGATGTATCATCCATCATATCTCTCTCCTCTTCTCTCTCTCTTCCTTCTCTTATCTCACCCTTGACTCTTCATCCGCTCTCCTTCAGTATCTAGTCGATCTCTTTCTACGTCTAACGACTACACTTTGAGCTTGCTCTCAGCTTCGATTCATTCAGATCTCTCTCTATCTCTCAATGCGGCTTATAGAAATATTAGACGTTTGTTAATTTCCCTGGGACCTAGGAGGATATAATATTTGATAGATTAATAATAATAAATTTATATGTTAATGCATGAATATTACGTACTATACTATCAATAAATATATAATATAAATATATATAATATATGATATATATATATAATATGCCAAGAAGAGAAAACGATATAACTTATTGTAAATGTTATAAGGCTTGTTGAGAAAAGCAGTTATACTAATATGTTAAAATAGTATGATGTTAAAGCGAAATTGATTTTCAATAGAGATATTAACACATGTTTTTTACTAGTAAATTAGTGATATTTAAATACAAGATAGAATTTCGATTTCATAAATATAATATATACTATAATATATACTGTAATTTAAAACACTGCATTACACTGCTTATAAAAACGTGGGTAATGGATAGACTAATATAGAGACATTCCCTTGCTGTATTATAATAATTGGAAGAAATCTACTGTTGGTAGTAAACCTCAAAATTCATTAATATAGAATTAAATAAAATTTGTAAATATCTATAAACTATATATAAGTATGTTTCGGTTAATAATCTAATAGAGATTATTAGCAAATATATATTATTATTTAATATTTTAAAGTATCAGTACTTTTATAATATTACCGAGTTATAACTAGAGCACACCGAGTATATATAATAGCATATGTAGTAGTATTGGTATTATAATTATTGATATATATAAAATAATCACCCAATTTATAATTGAATTTAATTACTCAAATGATATGTTGGTATGAGAAATCTCAAATATATATTTAAGTATCTAGTTTGACAAGTATAATTTATTATAATAATTTATATATGATATATTTAGATTATATATAAATATAAATAAGTATATTATAATTAATTAATAGTAATAATAAGTATATTTTCAAAATGATTATATATGATTACAAATTCCCTTCTTTACATGTGATAATTTAAGTCTATTATCAAAACCACGACATAAGTGCAGTGAAAATTATTAGTTATATATATATTTATAAAGGTTCGTAAGAAAATTTATAGATTAAAATTGTACCTATTAGAATCGTATCAATAACAACCCTTTTTAATGTACAGGACTACCATTATCCAACCTTTCTATCCGAAGGAGGGATAGAAGTGATGCCATAAAACAACTATTGGGGGAATAATTTCCTTGATTTACACATGACCAGTTTAAGTGTTTAATGTAGAAGTCAAAAGATCAACTAGAGAGGAGATTGTGGGATATAAACAAATGAGACATACATGGATAACGAACCAGAAAGAGGAAACATCAATGACAGCTGTTTTCTGCTTAAATTGAAAATAAATAAGGAGAAGATGGTGAACCCAATACAATTTATGTATCTTATGAATCGAGAGATTTAGAGAGAAGACTCTTGAGACACCGGTGCCTTAGAGAAAAGAGCTACTAGCGAAAATTTATCATGTGAAACACTTAACGGAATTAGACCGAACGAGAAGGAATGCACATAGGTTAATTACGAAGTGCTGTGAGAACGTAGTACAAATTAGGAGTTGGTGATTGGTTTGAGGTGGAACGACCCGGGAGATAGAAAGTCGGCATCCTAGTATTACGGTCAGCTCGGTCATTTATTACTGACGATACCATGTATAATGAATGGCGCTCGAGGAAGAGGAAGAGGAGATGGCTTATGTGTCATATTTGCTTGAGAATATGCGATTGGTCAGAACTGAGAGATAAGTGAGACATTAAAATAATTAGGGTTTATGACAAATTAAGTGGTGCCGGATAGTTGTTACGAGATGAGTGACTGAGGATGAGAACAAGAGAAGACAGAAGATAAGATTCGAGAGCGAACGAAGGGATAGAGGTATGAAGACATACCAGGGTGGAACGGGATCATTGGTTCGAAGCAGCCGCAAAGGGAAGTAGCACCTTTTCGTGTACCGATAGAGTGGACGGTGAATTCGCGCAGGAGGAATAGATGAACAGAGATTTCGGGTTAGCAGCGCACAAGATCGAAGAATTTTCAAGGTAAGAGTGAGACAATGAGTAACCCACGAATCACTTGAAGACTCATATATAAGACAGCTGACAAGAAGAAACAGGTGCATCATTTATACCGGACGAATGCTGAGAGTGACTAGTGATAAGGAGCTTAAGGAGTGGAGCACTCCTGACTCATACTATATACCAGAAGTAGGTGAGTGGTCGAGAGCCGAGAGTATCTAAGGTGCTATTGTACTCGATAGTGCGAAGAAAGTTAGATGGTGAGATAGGATAGGAGAGAATGAGAACGAATTTAGAAGAAGCAGAGGCTGTCGAGGTGGAACACGTCTGGTACTGGATACAGGAAGGGAAACAACAGTATGGAGAATGGTAGCGAACATATAACACGTGTAGGAACTAGAATGTAAAAGAATGGAGGAGATAAGCGACGGCAAATGTTTACGCTATACAGACAACGTCCGGGCAGGGAAAGAAGAGCCTGATGAGGCAAGAGATTGGTTAAGGATGGAAGTTGTGCAGTCTTGCCAATGAAGAGGAGGACGAAAACCTGAAGCAGTTGAGGAACGAGGAAGATATACATCGAGACAGAAGGAGGAGGCAATGGAGGGGGTCTTCGTAAGTGAAGATAGGCACAGCCGCTAACTAACAGCGCTCTTTGTGAAGAAAGATGAATATATATATATTATATAGAACAAAAATATATTTGATATATGGTATATAAATATAATATAATGGTAAGATAGTAATAACTATATATATATGACTATATATAGTTTTAGTATATATCATATATATATATATATATTAGTATACTATATAAGTAATAATTGTTTATTATGGAAGGGAAGACAAAAAAAACAAGGTTTACAAGTTAATTTATAGTTTTTCGTTATTTAGCATTGAGGACAGCGAGAGTTACTCGCAGTTTTTTTAAGAGTTATAATTTTTACAAAGAAAATTATAAAGAAGATTGAGTTTTAAGAATGTAACTTGAAAGTCCTAGTAACCAGTAACTCTCTCGTGCTCGTGCATCTAATTAAACTCATAATAAGAAATAAAATTTCGGAGAAAAAAGATACATAAACCAATCACTTCTAGCACTCAAAATAAATATAAGTGCATAGAAAACTATAAAATACTGGCATTTCCGTGACCGGGGCACAACCACAGATAGACCCATAAAAAACCTAACTCCTCCGTATCTCAAAAGCTTAAGATGAGTTTGCAGAATGGAATCCCGAGCTGATAAGTAACTGTCGTTACGCGCTGTCAACCTTCCTTTGCATTTTTGGTCTTCGTCCTAGTTCCCTGTCAGTCTAATTCTTTAGTAACACATCTATCAACAACGTTTTCCTTGAATTGACCTGGAGTTGATCCTGCTGCTTGTCGCACTTGTGGTACTCCTCATGTAGGAAAGCACTGTAAGATCGAATTCTTAATAATGTGGCTAAAGGTTCAAACCAGGTTGGAGCCTCTGGAAGGAATGAGGGCGGATCAGGTCGTGCAGGCACAGTCGAGTTCGTCCAACTTCTGTCGCGCTACGCAGCCAATCACACTGCTTCCCTTTCTACAATCTTGTAAGCAGCTTCTTATCTCCATCTTTGATGCCATACTATAACAATATATTTAGTCACATTCTTAGAGAGAAAAAATGTCGATGTAATGTAAAGAATCCAGGAATCAAGTGAGGCACAGACGGAGTTGTTGCACCCTGACTCTTACCTACTGAACTCCGACTGACGCAATTAAGCTACTGGTCATTGCTAGTGATGGATCCTAACATTCATCCATTGTAGAGTTATATATAAATTACATATGAACCCTCTGATGTTTTATCCTCTTTCATACAGTTAAATGGATTTCTGTCTATAGGTAATCAGTGGATTTAATTTCAGTGTGAGCATAGTGGGAGTAGTAAGATTGAACTTGCTTAGTGGTGGATTTATCTTTTGTCACATCTTAACGTAGGCTATTCTAACCAAAGTATAGGTAGGTTATTTCCTCGAGCCTATATGCTTATATTATATTAAGGTTTTAGACCATATACAGGTAAGGTGGTGAATTCAGCTGAGTCGATCCATTTCTCTTTTAGATTCATAATCTTATAAATTATATTGTATTTTTTGCGTATGTTTATTGTTTGCCTCTACCAGTGTGAGATCGTTCTTATTCAAAGGGTGAAGTAAAAGAATTGGTAGGTGTTTCGGGAAAGGGCCTTGTTATATTGGAACAGGTGTGGCTGGTCTTATTTTCGATTAACGATATTCTATAGGAGTTCCACATAGAGTAAGTAGGTAAGTAGAACTGGATCAGTTGTTACCAATTTTTCTTATTTCCGACATTCCATCAATTTAAGAGAGGTCTCAAAAAGTCCATTAATTATTTCTAAAGTGCTTTTTTTAGATGGATTATCTACTCCATTGAGCCAGCCTATCCCTTCGGCGAGTATTTAATCGGGTGTCGGGTTTTGAATATAATGTAACTTTGTGGTCAAATTAGATAACATCGCCTGAAGCTCAAATAAGAGCCACACGCCGATTATTTTGTCTGTCAAGAATTCTAACAGCAGCTATCTCTTATTGAATTAATATATATATAACCTGCAATCAATATAATACAGAAACGGCTCCATTACTCCTTCATTAGAAACCAATCAATTACTATCAATAACTACATTTCATCACATGCATTTTATATATAACCTTAAAGTTTAGGATATGACTCTAAGGCGTATTAATTCATCATTGCTACTTATTATTTCTCTCACATTAAAGATAGTAATGTTTGCTTAATACTACTACTATATATACTTTATGTCAAATTATAGCTTCATCATTTAATGCAGGCTCTAACTTGTCCGGATATATAATTACGTCCAGCACTAATTTATATAATTAAACTATCATATTATTTAATAATATTATTACTTATAATATTAATATCCTTATAATACACATGATAACTCAGTACTAAGGTAGTATCATTCAAGTATCACCATTATATACTAGTATAGTGGAAGTCAATGGAATCTATATTATGTTTATGACTCATAAGCCTGGCTTCACTCTTATATACTATTTCTTTTCATTATGCTTTTTTAGCTCGGATCAATTACTATATGTGGTTTGTCATGCTGTGTCATCCATATTTGCACTAACTGAACGACACTTAATGGATGTCAAATAACTAGATACTAATACTGTTCGTGTTATACTATTAGACACAGTTCACCGCTGCTCTATCAAGTCACACTCATCTTTGCGAAAATTATGTATAATTCTAAGATTGTCATGATGCTCAGAAGTTTGTCACTAAAACAGCACACTCAGACCATTGACCAAATGTAACAAATGTATCGAACAACACAACAAACATTTTTCTGGGCCTGAGACACTGCAAGTTAAACGACTACACAGGGTCTCTCTCGTTGCTAATTTTTCTTTTTTCTTCTGGGCATATCTTCTGGGTATCGCTTATCTTAAAATTTCCCATTTTTTTCAATCTCTTCTAATTTTGTAAATTAATATTTTTTATTTACAATCTTTCTTTTAATTTTCTCGCCCTAACATATATAGAGATACACGTATGAACTGTATTCAGATGTGGCAAGAGTGAGCCTTCTTAGTGAGGAGGAAGAGATCACAGATAATTGCATAACATTAATATTTTGGATACTATTAAAAATCTTTTTTTTTCTCATCTTTTTTTGCTTACTTTTATAATAA
>JABUQX010059314.1:20000-43561 GCA_015478945.1 Trachelipus rathkii | reverse complement strand
ATCGGACTTAGCCCTCTTTTTGATTGAGTCTTACCTTGTTTGACCATGATATTTCGCCTCTTGTACCTAGCCAGGAGTACATGGGTGCGTTTGACCCAACGCTAGACTTGTGCTTTCTCGGTTCCCAATATCTATCTCCGTAAGAGTATCTAGTGATGTATTACTATTTAGTACGTTCTTATGAGTATTATGATATAATCGAAAATGCTAATTTAGAGTGTCAGTGAGCCAGGTGATTTGCTGTGCAATTAGGCTGTTCCACAATTGAGGAATGACACAATAATTATGTTTTTCTACAAGTGCGATGTTCCATACAACTAGTTAGTGTCCAAAAAATTAGTCAAGAGAATGTCGCTCTTTTCAACGAGATAAACAGTGCGCAAAAATTCAATTATGATATAGACCAATATCAGATATACACACATGTAAAAACCACTATAACAATAAGAGAAAAATAACACAATGATACAATATATAAAAGCACCAACTACTTATTTATATTCATGCTTACGCTCTCTGACTACCTCTCCCTTATGAGGTGACCTAGTATAGTGATCGCATTTTTACTTAAATAGGTGCTCTGTCCACCCTCTACGGTATACATGTATGACTGGCATCGTATTCGGTTCGTTCATATACTTACAAGTTTGCTAGTAATGGCTTCCTTTCTATCAGTTTACTTTTTTTCTCTAACACTTAATAGCTGACAATTATATATCCTATATAGTCTGTTCATCTCGTTGCGTAAGTGCTCTGCCTCACAACGTTCTCTCAGTAGTCTCCGTCGTCCTCGCGCATCGTCTTCAGCCGTCTGCGCAACGTCGCGCGCTCCGTAGCGCATATTCCCGCTCCCTTCTCGCCGTGCTGCGCCCGCAGTGCCTGCAATAGTCTCGCGTAAACCCGCCGCCAGCTGGAGCGTCCACAGACGCAAAATCCCGCGTGAACGAAAAATATGATATCAATGTAAACTATCAAAGGAATTTCTTTCAAACATACTCATGAGTCATCATTTTACTACCAATTGTACGAAAATTTATATAAAAACATATACTTGACATACCTTAAAAGCAGTAAATCAGTAATCAATAGAGGTGTATATTACCTAACAACCTAGATGGATTAGTAATTGCTTTTTGTTTTACTGCTTTACTGGCTTTAACTCAATGTATTTACTGCATATTTAAACTCATGGTTTTTATGCTGCTTAACCTATCCATGTGTTACACCTTAGATAATCAAAACATTTATTAATATATTTTTATAAGAAAATCTTATTTTTTTATTGACTTTAAAGCAAAGTATATAATTCTCTAGCGAATAAAATAATACTATTTCACATAGAGTGTTACCTAAGTCACCTTGACTAAATAGGGAAGTTATAGCTATGCTTTTGTTTTTACTGACTTTAGCTGTCTGTTTCCACTTCTCTTCTCGGATTATAGCTCCTCTTACATCTTTCATGCTTTTGTTAACAATGCTGTCACCAAGCTCTTAACCAACTATTTCTTGATTCTATACTAATATATAATAATTAGTATTATATATATTATTACTTACTCATCGATATTATATTAATTATCATTTAATTGTAATATTATACTTTTATTAATTTTTTAATTTTGTATATTTGAATACTTTTTTATTTATATTTAATTTATCTTATATATATTTATATTATATATATATATATCTTTAAAGGAGGATAGAATTAACAGGATGAGGAGAAATAATAAACGGATGTGAAAACACTAATGGTAATAGTGTTGGAGATATGTTATGCTGAAAGACTACCAAGATCAATCCGGAGAGTTGTCCTCTTAATAGTAATACAGTGAGAAACTACATATTGTTATAGTTGACATATGTTAACTGAATGTTAATCGTACGAAGAAGGAAGACCTATACTGGTCAATGTAAAAGAGAACATAAGACATGTAAGTCGTTATCATTACAAGTCGTATTTAGATATATAAAATACCCATACTCTACACCTAAATCAAACGATAGTAGTACGAATTCATTCATAGTACCTGTATGATAAATCGAAAAGGTATGATGGCTGCATTGAGCCATGGCCAAAGGTTAACGGTGTAGAGAACAATCAGTGTATTCTTCCCTGAAAGCCCCACATCTCCGACGGAAGAGCCCGCGGAGGAAAAAGGACTACAGATTAGTTCAATCGAGGTAAGTCTACAGATAAAGAGTTGTATCCGATGGGATCCAACAGGCGTGTGGGGGGGAAGTTAATTTAAAACCTGAATTTTCTATATATATGAGAATAAATTTTTTGTGGAAGACCATAGAAATATACGCATTTGTGGAGGAAACAATAATGATGAGTTGTGGGAGAACAAGAGGAGCTCACTCCGCTTGATAAAAAAATTGGAAGCTATGGTTGTTAGTGAAGTGTTATATTCAGAGGAAAGAAATATATAAACACAGAGAGATATAAGAGAACGATATAGATTTCGCTTATGAGAGAACAGTTAATCCATACTCACATCTGGTTTCCAAAGAATGATAGAAAGCAAAAAAATGGACGGTAGTTTAGGTGGTACATACTGAAGAAGCAAAGTACCTACTCGGAACGAATCTATTAGATATGAAAGTACTACCAGAATGAAAAAACATGGAATTCAATTTAACTCAACAAAATGTTCAGCTCAAAAATTAATTGTATTAGATGAATTTGAATGCACCCAATCACTCGAAGTAGTTGTGAAGTATAGCAGAAGCTCGTTTGCACAGATTTAGATATCACTAGCATACATCCATTCCTATAAAAGAATAAATGTAAATGGACATGCGGTGATAGATTTGTGCGAATAAACACGCAGAGAGTAATTGTATTGTGCGATTCTAAGCAAGCATTCATATACAAGTGTTTCTTTAAAAGCGAGCGAGCAATATATTCAACTCGAATATGACTCAGGAAACAGAGAAGCCATGGGACATATGATAGAGTGTAAATAAGGAGATAGACAATTTGAACGAAGCTAATTCATATCAAAGATGAAAAGATTGCAGAGAGCTAAGAGATCGAATAAACAGTAAACAAAACGGTGAATGAAAGGGAAGATTGATTTAATTATCTTAAACATGCGGTTACAGTGCCAAAGAAAGAGTTCTGGTCAAGAAGAGTATGAGGAATGAAGATATAGGGGATAAGGAGAAAGAGAAGAGAAGAAGGAACGGCATTCGGTGGTACATGCCTCTCGATCCCAGCAGCGGTTTTAATAAGACTGCCATAACCAACAAAAGTAGCGAAGAAAGTAGATACATGTCACCCCTCAAGAGAGATAGAGCGGACGAGGAACAAAGCGTTTAGAGTGACGTAAACAGCATTCCGTGTATAACGTAGGAACAGCTAGATTACGTAGTCCAGACCACTAAATGGATGAGAGAGAGTGAGTTAAAAAGAACGCTGATAAACATGTAACGAGAATATGCAGAGCGGATCTAAAAGAAGATGTGAGAGCGAACAGAAAGCAACTTAGTATGGAATAATTGAGAGGCTGACGTCTAGTTAGGAGCTAAAAAGGTATAGAAAGTGATACCCACTACAAAATTCACAATTAATAAAAATAAATCAGTAAAAAAGATGGTGAATGTTTGATTGAAAGAGAGAAGAAGAGGTGAATAGGTATAAGGCAGGAGAAAAGAATATCTTCCTTGACAGAAAGCACTGTTTGTTGCTGCATTGTAGATGTTGAAGAGAGACCCGTTAAAGGATCTGAGAGTAGAATGGGGATGTGAACGAGAGGAAGGATTGGAGAGTGGAATGGGGAAGGAAAATAAGCATATGCGAAGCAGTACTCAGCAGAGCTAGCAATCTCAAGTGATGACTGCGTAAAGGATAGGCGGGAAGAGCCCTGGAACTAGATGACTGGCAACTTGCTGTGCGGTGTGATTATAAGAACAGGGGAGAGAGGAAATGTTCGTTCGTAAAGATCGATGATCATATGAAAAAGTGTGTCAAATTCTGCAAAAAGTGTGTGTACAAGAGGGAGCTGTATACTCCGGCGTAGTGTAGGTAGAAACAGATAGCGATTAAAGAACAAACTTACTCTCCTATCGACCCCAGTATATATATAAGAAAGGAAAATCAGAAGGATTATTAGTAAGGTAATAATAATAGAGTTACGTTAACATAGGAAGGAGGGAAAGTGAAGACCCTGCTATAATGCTCGTCCATATGACTTAACTAATCTATGAAAGAAGTAGTTATACCGAGGTTGTGAGAATACAATAGTATCGGCATATTCCACTAGCTATAGAGAACCTAGCAAAGTATTGAGTGTTCAGGTGTCTGTCGCCAAACACAGACCACAACGGATCACAATTGATTATATGAAAAACGAACGGCTAATTAGAATGCTATTGAGTTAGACTATCTCGAAATGAAGGGCATGATAATATGATTGGATCGATGAGTAAATATATATATAAAGCGTGAGTAAAGTATAATGTACACTTAGAGCCAGAGTAACATGATACAAGCGAAGAGAAATATCAAGATTCTGCTCTCGAGGATTCAAGACATTCATATCGAGCGACTCCAGAGACGGTAAATTGGTGCCAATGAGCCTTATTCGAAGACAACTCTTAGTACAGGAGCAACAAATAAAAATCCCACTAAATCATATCCAAGAGTGTTCCAAGATACAATATAGATTAAGAAGCAAACTCAATACGAACAAGAGAGATTCGGTTTTGCTGCGTAACATAATATGAGCAAGCGTAGGCACAGAAATGATATTGTCTTATACAGCCACCTCGCTGTTTGCTCTGAATACTTGCATGGGAGTATAGATATTCTTGAAGGAGAAATTATGCAGCAAATATAAATGTACAAGCAGACGTCATTATCCATCCTACTTATGAGAATGATTCAGGTCCAAGCATAAATAATTACCAGCGGACCATACAGAATACCTTAAATAATAAACTTTAGTGCAACACAGAAACTCCATTATCCTTATGTGCACGGCAAGACTAAGCCTACTAAGTCCCTACCTTAATCGAAGGGTCAGAACATTATATGATATGAGAGGCAGCACATCTCAAACAGAAGAAGAGAGATTGAAACAATGGGTTTTAGGTAAATATGGGCCAGTTAGATATTTGAGCAGACAGAAGAAGGGTGTTTAGTGATACGTTGTCCAACCTTCCTGCGATTTGTATGGTTTACAATGAAGATATTACATGAATCTGATATAAAGCATCCAGTAGTGAGTGTAGAAACGGAACTAGCAATCTGGAGAGCATATTTCTACTTATTATAGCTCCACCAGATTGAGTCGATGCCGAGCCCTACTAAAGAAAACAATGTAGAAATAAGAGTGCGACTTAAACCAATGGACATTGCACGCATGAGGGAACATTATGCACACATCCGCTAGACAGGATAATCCGCCCTAAAAGCCGATAGATGTAGAAGGAAGAGTGAGATACACTAATTGAGGTAGTTAGTAAAAACGTATGAAAGAGTGAGAGGAAAAATGAAAGAACTAAGATGATAACAAAAATAATAACACATAGAGACAGAGAAGATAACTTACCATGAATAAGATGTGCGTATAAATCAGGAATAGGCGGATTAGGTATAATATTTAAAATAGAAGAATGCGCGCAGACTTATGCCTAGGAAGAAATGACAGTGGCAGATATGCGGTATATTGTGATGAGGTGAAATAGTGATTGAGGAATACAAACCTTGATTAAGGGTGAGGTTTGATAGCTGAGGCTCGCACAGTAAACTGAGAATAAGAAGAAGAATGGCAAACCTTTTCACGAAGATGAGAGAAACTAGGAGAGCCCTATTTTCACATACTGAGAACAAAGAAACTTCAGAACTATTACACATTATCTCCACGATAGATAAAACTTGTATATATACTTAAATAATACACAACTATTGGTCCGAGTGCTCGACAGGAGCTATGCCTGCACGTGAATCAAATATGAGGTCCCTCCGTAATGATTTTACGCCGAGACCTGACTCAGAGCATATGGCACCCAAGGCCAACTGTGCGTTCAAGACGGACTAGTAGCGAGAGGATAATGAGGCGTTTTAATAATGCGTAGGGTGTTTTTTACGCAAGGGTAAGAGTATCAAAGGAGAGAAGCACCGTGTATAATAAAAGTGCACATAGGTGAAATTATAGAATCAGTGAATTAATATGAGTAATGTTATCATTATATCTTATACTATTTAAGATAGATGCGTAGAGAGTATGAAATTTCTCGAGTATATCTAAATATAAATGTAACAAAGAATTATCTCTATAACGAACCATCATTGCTTATCCTTTAATTCCCTATTTGTGAACCTGTTTAAATATATTATATATCAGATAGATGGGTTTGGAAGTAATATAAGGTTACCTGAAGTAAAGGAATGATGGATTGGACCACAGCAGAAATGAGATAATGAACTCGAGTGGCTCAGATCGTAAAAGATAAATATGATAAAGGATTTAGATGGACGCGTATATCGATATGGCCATGGTGAATGTGTTTTCTAAAAGAGATTTAACGTAATTGAATGTTAGTATTAAGGTAATAAGGGGCTATATATGGTACCTCACTCCTATATATTAGATTGTGATATATATAGGGTAAAATTATATAATATAATGATTATATATACCCATATGGTTATAATCACTACTTCCAACATCGTGTGTTCAGTATCTGAGTCTAAACCCATGGGGAGGCAAAGAGAAGGTAATGTAATATAACCCTCAAAAGTATTTACTAATCCTCACCTCCTTGAACGGGCATTTGTTTACCACCATAGTTTTTGTGAAGCTTGCGGAATTTTTACTGACCTGACCTTTGTGAGGGCTTTCTATGGACCTGTTTTTGAAAACCCAAATTTGTTTTCGGCGTATACCCTTTTTCGTTATATTCTTTAACAGGTACCGATTTTGTGGCTACCCTAATTTTTTGCGCCAACTCCTAATATTTTTGAAAACCCTATATATTTTTTGTTGCGAGAAAAACGCAATTTGTTTCTCATCGGACAACTCACCTTATATATAGAGGTTGTACAAGACCCTGTGCACTGTAATACGTCATACGAGTAAGGTCCTGTCAGACAAACCGAGAATTTTCCAGCTACAGGCAAACCTGGACCATATCTTTACCGTACTATGCCTCCAGATTAGTCATGCCCCTCATGAGCAGTTTTTTCTCGAGACGCCAATTGTGTATCTCGATATGTTTCTCACGGTACATTTTGAATCTTCAATTTTAACGGGAGCTTACCTGCCCTACTTTTTTGTTCTGTCTTATACCTTTATTTGTTCTTTCCCTATGCTCCCAAAATGCTGACGATGACCATGAGGGGTCATTTTGCCCTACGTTAATTTTTTCTTTGTACCATATCTATGTGCTTGTTCAACTTGGCCCACTCGGTAATTTTGGTTCACCTCCACTTGACCCTTATGGGGGCTTTAAGGTCACTCTTATGTATTGTACGTTTCTTTTATGCAAGATTGTGGAGTAAACGCGTTACAAAAATAATATTGATATTACGAGGTCCAGTCACACTTACGCAACTTGCCGTCACTTTGAACCTCCATATTTGAACCCTGAGGGAGCAGAGCTGTAATGAATCTTGGCCCACCTGAGGCACTAACTACTTTTGGGTGGACACGACTCGTAGTGTCACGCACCCCGGAATTCAGCAGTAATATTCATTCGGGCTTACCTATTCAAGCGATATCTGCTTTTACTGCATGTGTGAAGTAGGAGGCCTTACCCTGAGTAACTTGTTAACACACAATACTACATCGTAAAGCTAGCAATACATTTTCGCTCGGCTAACAACACAGCCGGCACGCTAACATAGGCTCTGAAAGAACCTAACCAGCACACACACATCGTACAACCACATATTCAAAACAGCAAGACGCACACAGCATAGGAACAATATCTATTCTAACAATCAGACATAACACCTTCTATACAAATCATATTGAACATATACCTTTGATGAATCACTAGCTTTAATTTTCACAGCATCCTATACTAACATTTGCCTAGTACCATATAAACTACATAAACATACCCTTTCTAAGACTTCATAAAAACTTAGAGGCTGTACAACCCATCTACTATAGCACACAATAAGAACAAACAAAATAAAAGACATATATTTTCACCCAACGTTGATAAAGTGATGTGAACGCAATCGATCATAAATAGCTACAAGAGAGTTCTCACTCACTGGATCCGAGGACCAGTGTTTTGTAGAGAAATACGAGTCATATGCAATGAGTGCGTTACTACAGTGTGTAGGTGTACTTTTTAAAAGTTACAACATTTCCTGATCATTGCTCCCGCGTATCCTTAGGGACTTAGCCCTTTTTTGACTTCAAACCTGTTTGACCATGATATTTCCCCTTGACCTTGCCAGATACCATGGTTCGCTGGTTTTATAAGTGACTACTATTCATCGCTGGAACTTGGTTATGTTATAGGGCGATTTGTGATAGAAAGTTCCTCAACAATTCAAACCGATGAAGAGTAGTTTCTACTATTAGAGTACATATATAAAATGTACAAATATCTATGTGAAGTTTAGTTGGTAATGTTATTCAAACTCCATGTTCCAGAAGCTCAGCAGTGACGAAGTGAATTTGAAGTTGCACCAATAGTGTAGGACCAAAAAAGAGATGTCATCATAGAGTTAAGCGAGACGATTGAAAGGAAAAAGGTTAAAACCAGGTATTAACTTGGATAATTATCGCCAGAGGGGTAGGTCTGCTAAGAGTGTGCCAAAAATGTAACTTATTTAGCAATGCACATAGATGGTAATGTTATAACCGGACATCAACTGTGTAGATTCAGTCCTCAACATGTATAATCTACTGCCAGAAAGCTGCTTTAGTACCACTTGTTTATTTCAACTCTCCTCCGCTCCTCTTCAGCTCTTTCGGATTTAATCCTGCATTGAGAAAATAAACTCTCCTTGAATTTACAAACTGTGTTAATCACCCTAATACACACTTGAAAAGAAGAGTATACGAAGCAGGACTATGTGAAGTGATATTAGAGAGTTTACTGCTACACGCTCATTGAAGGTATAAGAGAGATTATACCTCTCATAAGTACTATTTAGTGAGATCGATGGAATTGAGTGTTAGTTTCCACACAAAAGTGGTGCTTAGATAATGATATCTCGTGCGTTTGCAGAAACGATATTAGATCTTATCAATTTGTCTGAAACGAAAACCTCGCTTTCTGATGATATGACTATCTTAACTGCGCGAAAAAAGGTTATTCTAAATAACAGTTTACACAGTGATTCAGACAATTGAGCCATGATCGACGGCAAATAACTGATCTCTCAGCTTATTGAAGAGATTGCTCTGCGACCGAGTTCTCTCATTCTTTACCGAGCAGGTTCGATGGCCTCGCCTCATTCTGTTCAGTCGATCGTTAAAACAAATCTCGTTAGATATGCGCGCCAGCCTATTTATGGTCGTCGCAAGGATGCTCGGCGTATCACGCCAAAAAAACTGATGTTGCGGCACGTAACCTATGATAAGAAGATATTTCACGAGTAACCAACTAGCCTTTCAGATGACATAAAAGTACAGCTGTAACACGTCGAAGAGGACAATATTTCCGCGTGCACCTCAGCCGTTCTCTCTTGCTCGACCTGCTGGCTCCACAGCTGGCAGACGCAAGCGAAAACAATATCTCCGCCCCAGCAATCACGCGGATATAGGAGCTGATGTGCTGATATAATATCCTCATCTGTTAATGATACACTCACATATCGCTCCATAGTTGAAAGAAAGATTTCCTGTGCCAAATAGGACTTATAGGCGGATCATTAAAATTGTGTGTGTATGAAACACAGCCGCATGACTGCACAGATGAGTCAAAAAAGAAATAGAAGTTCGAGGACCGGAGAATTCTGCAAATTAATACATGTTAACACACGCTCCGAGATGCTCAGCCACTTCTAGGCATACCTTTATGAGCTTATTGGCTCAGTTATACAAATTTATAAATGGAATTCAGAGTCATATAATAATTGTATGCTATATAGAACATAGAATGTCTCACTTACCTATTTACTTAACCTTAGAGAAGGTAGTATATTTGTTCCCAAAAGAGATGTTAAAATGTTATATAGCATTTCCTTCTTAATGTGTTTACTTGCTTTCTTATATACTGCTTTTACTTCCATTCCTGGATACTGACTTTAGATACAACATCAATGTTTTTTTAACTTGCCTTAACTCCATACACTTGTTATCTAGCTGATAGTCTTCATAATATATAAAGACTTTGCTAGAAAGTGAAATCTATCCTTTCCACTTATATACACGACGGATTAAGCACTGCATTTAACCTTTAATGCGCCAAAGATATGTAAATTTTCATATTAGAAGAAAACAGATGGCAGTAATTAAACAGCAGCCAATAATGGATTTAATATTGAATAGTGGAGTTTGATAAGAGACCAGAAATACCAAATAGTTTGATTTCAGTATAGCCTTTCATGGTGGATAACTTATCTTTCAACCTGAGTCGTTAAATTTGAACTTAGCCTATTATCGTGAAAAAAGACAACTCTACACTGTTAGATATATTGTTTGCATCGAGCTAAAGTAGACTATTTCTAGAGGATCAAAAATGCACATAGCGTGTTATAGGCCTTGCGGTTGATCTTTTCGACCAAGCTCTTAGTCGGGATGAATGTGTACGTGCTTTAATGCTACAAGTGCATCATTCTTTACTTCAGTGTAGAAGTGGAGCAGTTATTTATGCTGTAGTATAGGTTATAAAAATTAATGGCTTTATTATATATGGGATACATGACAGCATCTCATATATTATTTCATGTATAATTGCTTGATCTGGTAAAATTAATCTCCTATTCGTTTTTGTCTAGGCATTTATAAATAGAACATAAATTGCCGAATGTTGTCAGAAATGATGATTGTGAAGATAGATTTATGTAAGAATAAGACACACGGGTTTATTCATGATATAATGATAAACATTTTACGTAATATTAATTGTTTTCAGGTACAAAGGATGCTTGGAAGAAACGGTTTCGTGCAAGAAGATTGAATTGTAACCGTATTAAGAAAAGCACGTAATCGGAAAAAAACCTCTAAAGAAAAAAATTGTATATAGCAGTGGTATTGCTATTTTTAGGAATTACTACACTGATAACTCCTCTTATCGAGCTAGTGTATTGTATAAGTATAAAAGAATATCTTTTTTTCCATGAAAAATGCGTTGTTTTTATTCTTATTTTTAATAGACCTGAACCATGAGCATCGTTCACATGCTCTACGATTATAGACCATTTTACCAATTCCTAATTCCATAATCTTTTTTCCTATTTTGATCATGTTATTTTATAATTTTGTTGTAGGTTCCCTAGAAAAAGTTGGTATTTTTTGTTATAAAGCAGGAAATGTGCTTTTTCTCATTCTCTTATGTAACAAACCTACAACCAAATAAGCGCCTAAACTGATGTATTTCACAACCATTTTATCAGTATTAATCCTACTGCAAATTCGATCAAATTAACCAACACAAGATTAGACTCCATCTAGAGGTACCTCAAATCAATCATCCCAAGAATTACTACTGCGATCAGTATTTAGATCCTCTAATTAGTGTTTTATATGTCAATAAGACGAGAATTGATCAAAAAAACGACAGAAGCGCAGAGGAGCTTTGTTTCTCTCGCCGAAAGTTGATGACAACCAGATATAGTATTATAACTAGAAATCATTAATTTCCTGTAAACATGTTTCACCAACAAAGGTTTGAAAGTTAAATTTCTTGTAAACAGTGTGACTTTTCAATCGCTCCAATGATGAGCTGGCTTTAAGGTTCAAAGACGGCTAAACTAATAATACGCTTTGTAACTAGCGAAGATTATAATATTTATTACTTAGTGCTCCCTGTTTTAAAAACGTATAAAGTCACGCCAGATACCGTGGCTAAGACATGGTCGATACATGGCACGTAACAAATGATTGCGGTTCTGGGATTTTCCGATTCGCTCACAAAGATAAAGCATGAGCTTAAATACGGTCGATGAAATCAATCCTAGGTCCACTTTCATCGGAAATTTTTCCAACAGAGTGGACTGTTTATGCCGTTGTAATAAACTCCGATGAACTATCCTCCCTCTCTCAAGAAAGCCACTACAGTGGTCATACCAGCTATATACGTATGAAACAATCAGTATTTATGTACTTCCCTATCGGCATTCTCATAAGATATCCATAATTATCCATATGCATCTAATAACTCCGTTGCGTACATCTGATACAGTGTTATCGAATGGCCAGTTTAGACTTGCTAAGCAGGCTGGTGACTTCGATACCTGAGAACCTAGCGCCTCCTATCTCCTCAAAACTTTTGGAGGTAGGGCTGTATCTGCAGGTTAGAAAATTGAATATTATCACCACAGCTGGACATTTTGGAAAAATTTTGAGAATTCGCTTTTTGAATACTAACAGAAACTACGATCCCACCTAAAAGAGATATCATTGAGTAGTGTAAAAGCTCAACCGCTTATATCTCCTCAATATAATTTGTCTACTTCAAGATGGATATATCGACGTAGTAGCACAAAACTGATATACCAACATATGGTGTACAAGCACGTGGGAAGATCAAATTTACCACAGAAAGTAATAATAAGAAGGCATTTTATAGAGTCAAGGATACTCAATTGTGACAGTCCTACTCGCTGAAGATTACTAAGAAAAGTCACCCTATAAATTCACACCTCTTGGGACTTAATGTCGTGGCCAAGATACTTTTTTCTAATGCAGCGATGTGCAACTCGCGTGACCCTTCAACACTGTGGACTGTGAACTAGTATTGGTGGAGGAATCGATAGTTTATAAAGCGCCGGGCGCGACCGACCTATTGTCTCGGTACTCGTCCATTTTTACGCGCTTAATGAGCTCAACTACGATGTTTGATCAAGGTGTAAATGATAGCGGCCGGAACAGGCTTAACTTAAAAATCTTGAAGAGATACGCAGTTACGGCACGTATTAGTAATTTATATGCTATTTGATCTACACAAAAGTTCTGACCTTTCAGCAATCAGTGCCAAGCACTCTGGGAATGTACACCGACCGTAGTCATAGCATAATATCGAAAACATTTGAGAAGGAACGAAGGGAAGCCTTAGGACTAGCTCTAACAATTTTTGGATCGAGTCTTACAATCAGCCATCGACTGTTAGTGGTCATCTGAGCATTCCTCAACTTCATTGAAATTGACAGAGTACGCAACGTACTTTTGAATATTAAAAATGAATGAAGAGGAAATACAATCGGTGTTTAAAAATGAACCTCGCTTTTTAGGAGTGTTTGCTATTAACGAAATAATCTCTGTAAAGTTGGAGCAGGATACCTGCTTCATTTCAATACATTGCCTCGACACATCACCTCACCAGGACATTGGATTTCCGTTTATAGAGTAAAAAACGATACTGTTACCTGATTGATTCTTTGGATTTTAAATTTATATTGAATAATCATTATATCACCTTATTTTTAAAATATAATATGTAGTTGTGTAAAAAACTATGTCTTACCCTGTTCAGCCCTTATATATCTAATTTGTGGTGTAGGCTATTGTATTATTTCATTCACTATGCTTTTAAAAATAATGTATGTTTAATAAACTTTTTAAATATATTTGATGCTAAAAATTTATATGTCAATGATTTATAGTTTCTAGTTATGTAATAAATGCTTTAAAATGAAAAAACGCGATTTTACTACCCCTAAAACTCTATATATGAAAAGGTTTTTAATAAAAATTTCGTACAATTTTATTAAATAAAAGTTTATATAACAGAACCTCTGTGTGTTTTTATTCTTACTTACAATGTTTTAACAACAAAAATAAAAATTAGAAATAATAAATAAAAATATTAAACAAAATAAAAAATATAAAAAGAACATAATGTTAATAAATATATGAAGTTTAAATGCATTAAGCAGAAAGTTAAAGCAGTGAAGCAGAAAGTTAAAGCAGTAAAAACATATGAGTTAAAGCAGTAAAGCAGTAAAAACAAAAGCATACTATTCCCTTAGGTGTTAGGTAACAACCTCTATGATATTACTGAATTTTACGCCTTTAAGGTATTTTCACCTTTAATATTTTCTATGCAGCGAAAAACATGTTGAGTTAAAGCAGTAAAACATGAGTTAAAGCAGTCTAAAAACATGAGTTAAAGCAGTTTTTTCTTCTTACAAGTTAAAGCAGACTAATCCCCTAGGTGTTAGGTAAAAACACAACACATCTATTGATTTACTGATTTACTGCTTAAGGGTATGTTAAATATATATTGTTTTTAATAAATTTCGTACAATGTAGTAAAAAGAATTGACTCATAGTATATTTGGAAAGAAATACTTTTATTAATTTATATTTATATAATATTTTTTTTTCATACGTGATTTTTCCTCTTCGATCGCACGCGGCGGCGGTTACGCGGAAATATGGCGCCTGCGGGCACGCGGCGGGCGGAAAATATTGCGCCTGCGCGGCGCACGCGGCGGGCGGTTTCGCGACGGGGCTGACCTGCGGACGCGGACTCTGAAACGTTTGCGGTCACTGTCTCAAATTGTGTAACTTTTTAGATATATATTCTGTCATGCTATAGTGTTAGAAAAAGACTAACTCAAAGTAGGAAGCATTCTAGCACTTTTAATATACACGCAATCGATTCCTCATTCCTTATAACCTAGGGGTAGAGACACCCATATTAGGGCTCATTCTAGGCTCAGGGGAGGCTAGAAAAGGCTTGAAAAAGTGCACTCAGTTGCACTATGTGGCACTCACTTGGGACTCACCTGCACTTCATTGGCACTCATTGGCACTCACTTGGCACTCATTGGCACTCATTGGCACTCACTTGCCACTCACCTGGCACTCACCTGGCACTCATCTAATACTCATAGAACACTAACAGAACATCACTAGATACTTTCTTACGGTGATTGGGAACCATCCAAGCCATCAAGTTAGCGTGGGTCAAAATTGACCCATTGTATCTGGGGTCAAGGGCGAAATATCATGGTCAAACAAGGTTAAGACATCAAAAAAGGGCTAAGTCCCTAAAGGAAGGGCAAAAAATTACCGTGGGTCAAAATTGACCCATGGACGACCAAAGGGATGGTAGTTGTTTGTACAGTGAGTATAAGCTGTAAATGTTAAGTGTCTATGGGTTAGATGTAAGTGTCAGTAGGGAATGTGTGTATAAAGTGTCATAGTGAATGTCTGTATAGTGTAAGTGTGTGTGTGTGTGTGTGTGTGTGCTGTGTGTGTGTGGTGTGTGTGTGTTGTGTGTGTGTGTGTGTGTGTGTGTGCTGCGTGCGCACGCGCACGTGTGTAGGTTCAAGTTAGGGTAGGTCCATACATGCGGACAAGTAGGAACGAAAATATGTGACGGGTTGGCCACGAGTGGGCAAAAAATTGCGTGGCAAAAATGGACCCAGGGATATGTAAGGTCCAAGGCCGAAATATCGATGGTCAAAACAAGGTTAAACAGCAAAAAGGGCGAAGCCACTAAGGGTGGCCAAAATTACCGTGGGCTCAAAGTGACCCATGAAGGACAATGGATTACCGTGGCGTCAAAATTTGAGCCATGGCCGCTGTTCAAGAGCTTTGGAGCCATAGGAAAGACAAAAAAGGTTAAGACATCAAAAAATAGGGCTAAGCCCCTAAATGAAGATCAAAAATTACCGTGGGCAAAAAATGACCCATGGGCGAAAAAAATTTAGGGGCGGGACTAAAACTAGGGGGCAATTACGTACCCAACGTTGCTGACGCAACCGTTCTGGCGCACCCTTCTTCGAAGGGTTGCAAAAATTAGGGTTGCCGAAAAAATTGGGGTTGCCCCAAAAAATTAGGGTTGTCAAAAAAATTTGGGGTTGCCAAAAAATTAGGGTTGCCAAATAATTAGGGGAAGACCAAAGGGTTCGCCGAAAAAATTTGGGTTCTAAAAAAGGTATTGGGGCCAAAAAGGTCAAGGTCAGTAAAAAATTCGAGCTCAAAAAAGGTCAAAAAAGGTCAAGGGCAGGTAAAATTTGGTTATCATTTTTTACCCCAAGGTAGACCTCCAATATGGAGTAAAAAATTTGGGTAATCATTTTTTCCCCCAATCTCGGGGTCCAATATGACCCTCCTACTACTATCGTCGTTCCTCTTGCTCCCATGGCCTCGCATACGTCGTCCATCTATCTTCTTCTCGGTCTGCCCACCGGTCTTCTTTCGTGCTGGGTCCAATCCATCATGTCTTCTCGGAACCTTTCTCCACACCCATCCTCTTAACATGTCCATACCATGTCAGCTGATTTCGTTGGACCTGCTTCATTTATGATTCGATCTTTAACTCTCGTCTTATTGTACACTTCTCTGCTAATACTCTCAATGTCACTCCGCCTGATCACTCTCAAAACCCTCATATCAGCCGCCTCCAATCTCCTCTTCTGCACTGTAGTCATTGCCCAACATTCGGAGCCATATGTCAGTAAAGGTCTCAGCATTGACCTATATATTATCATTTTAATCTCTGTTGGTATTGATTTTTCTCTCAGTATCGGGTATAGGGCTCCCACGTTTTTTGCGAACTTTTTCATTCTCTCATTTATCTCTTCCTCCATTCCACCTTCAGCTTCCAATATCACACCCAGATACTTAAATTTATCCACCTGACGCAATTCATTTCCCTCCAGTATTATATTTATTTCTTCTCTTTCTCTGGCTATTTTCATTACTTCTGTCTTTTCAGTACTTATTTTCATATCCATTTCTCTCATTTGGGTGTTCCATCTGTCTATCACATCCTGCAGGTCTAGTCCCTCTTCTGTTATTATGGCCGCATCATCTGCATATAGTAGAATATGCTCTCCATTTATTCTTCTACATATTCTTTTCAGCATATATAACCATGTACAATACAAAACAGCAGGGGTGATTAAGACACTACCCATGTCTCACTCCCATATATGTACCTCAAACATCTCTCTCTTCTTTGATCTGCTCTTATCATATTTCTGGACCCTTGATATGTACTTTTTATTGCTCTTATAGGTTTTATTGTATAAGTTTTTTATTTTATCCTCTGTTATTATGGCCGTATCATCTGCATATAGTAGAGTATGCTCTCCATTTATTATTCTGCATATTCTCTTCAGATTATAATCCATGTACAATACAAACAGCAGGGTGATAGACACTACCCTGTCTCACTCCCATATTTCTCAAACCATCTCTCTCTTCTTGGATCTGCTCTTATCATATGGGCTGGACCTTGATATGTACTTTTTATTGCTCGTTATAAGTTTCTGCGATCCCATATTCCGGCTCTCATGATTCTCCACAGCTTTCTCGTTTACTTCTGTCCAAAGTATGGTCCAAGGTCTATAAATGCCAATCTGCCCTTCTATTCCATTCTATCATTTTTTCATTAGGTTTTTCATATAATATATTGTCCCTTGTGTTTTGCCAGCCCGAAACCATACTGCCCAGTCTCCCTATGTTATTATCAACTTAGTTTCTCATCCTCCTTCTAACACTCGTTATAGATTTTACTGGCCACATTTTAGCAGGGTTATTCCTCTATAATTACCAACATTTCCGTCCGATTTCTCGCTTTCTTTATATATAGTGCATATTTATTGCTTTCTCCCCACTCCGACGGTTACACTCTCTTCTGACCCACATTCATTTAACAGTTTCATGAATCCATTCTTTCAACCTCCCTCCCCTGTCTTATACAACTCCGCCCTCAGCTCATTCAGTTCCAGGCGTCTTCCCCCTCTTTAGCGTCTTGATTGCTGCTCTGATCTCTTCCATTGCTATTTCCTCCATCTCCTCCAAATCTTCCTCTC
This sequence comes from Trachelipus rathkii, assembly GCA_015478945.1. NCBI lineage: Eukaryota > Metazoa > Arthropoda > Malacostraca > Isopoda > Trachelipodidae > Trachelipus > Trachelipus rathkii. The sequence continues at coordinate 25,647 of JABUQX010059314.1, read as the reverse complement.
GTTCCACACCTCCATCCACCTCGCCTCCTTCAACATCTTCAAAGTTCAACAACTCTTCGAAATATTCCTTCCACCTTTCCATCACCTCTCCCTCTTCAATCAAAACCTCACCATCTTTATTCATTATTATATGTGTTTTTGGTTCCTTCCTTACTCTCATTCCTCTAGCTAAGCCATATATTAGCTTTCTTGTTCCTCTCACATCTTCTTTTAGATCCGCTCCAATATCCTTCCATGTTTGTCTTTTACTCAATTTCTTTATTTGTTCTGCATTGCTTCTAGCTTCCACGTATATTAATCTGTTTTCTTCAGTTTTCCTCCTCATCCAGAGTCTATACTTTTTGTTTTTGTTTTATGGCTGTCTTTACCTCGTCATTCCACCATGCCGTTCTTTTCTTCTTCCCCTTTCCCACTTTCTTCATTCCCAATACTTCTCTTGCCGCACTGTCCATGTTATCTTTAAATATCTTCCACTTTTCATCCACCGTTTTTCCTGTTATTATCTCTAGCTCTCTCCTTTCTTTGATAGCTTCGTCAAATCTCTCTCTTATTAATCTATCATTCAGTTTTTCTGTTTTGTATCTTTCCTTCGTAAACATCCTCGGTTTCTTCCTTTCCTTCCATTTCATTATTCCTATGACCATTCTGTGGTCTGAGTCCAAAGAAACACTCGGGAGTGCTTTTACATTTGTAAATATTTTTCTTTCATTTGTTAGTATTAAATCTATCATTGATTTTTCCGTGTATCTTCCTTCTTCAGTATTCCACCTATACCAAGTCCATTTCTTGCTTTCTTCATTCTTGAACCAGGTGTTCATTATGGTTAAACTGTTTCTCATAGCGAAATCTATTAGTTGTTCTCCCTCTGTGTTTCTTTCTCCAATCCCAAATGCCCCCATTACACTCTCCTCTCCAGCTCTTCTTGTTCCCACATGCGAATTCAGGTCTCCCATTACTATCTTAACTTCCCCTCTCACCTCATCATACAACCTTTGTAGCTCCTCGTTAAATCTTTCCTTTTCCTCCGCGGGTCTTCCTCGATGTGGGGCATAAGTTTGGATTATACTCATGGTCTCACCCCTTACCTTCATGGTCATCGCCATCATCCTTTCATTCATCAGTACTGTTTCTATTACGTTCTTGTATAGGTCTGGTTTTACTATCATTGCGACTCCATGTCTCTTCTCCCGTGGTCTTCCCTTGTACATCAGGACATAGTCCTCATGTATCCTCCTGATACCTTCGCCCTCATATCTAGTCTCACACAAATATATATATATATATATATCTCTCTTCAATTATTCTCCACGTCTCTTCGCTCCTTAAAGATATAATATATATATATATATATATATATATATTATATATATATATATATATATAATATATATATATATATATATATATATATATATATATATATGGTGTTTGTGTCATCATTAACCAATGAGATGGGAGATATCGAAGGCTGGACAAAACAGGTTACTTAAATATCAATGTTTACTTGTGAAAATATTTTTTGCATAGATAAATTAAAAAAAAAAAAAATTCTTATAAAATTAAATTTTATTGTGAACCTGAAAACAACTTTATCTGAGAGAGAGAGAGAGAGAGAGAGAGAGAGAGAGAGAGAGAGAGAGAGAGAGAGAGAGAGAGAGAGAGAGAGAGAGAGAGAGAGAGAGAGAGAGAGAGAGAGAGACCTTATAGTAATCACCATAGTCAATATAGATTTCTGAATAAATCTGATCATTTGTTAGTTTTTTTTATATATTTATCTATGGTATCTTTTTTTTTTTAAGTTTTAATTCGATATTGGTTATAAATTGAATTTTTTCGTTTTCTTAAAAGGATTTTTTGAATTTTTAAATTGATTATTGAAGCTGTTCTAAAAAATAAATTTATCTAGTCTGAAGTATTAAATCCGACATTAGATTGTATATATAGTAAATATATTTTTGAAAGCTCTCACCTCCTAAAACAGATAGAGCTCTCTCTCTCTCTCTCTCTCTCTCTCTCTCTCTCTCTCTCTCTCTCTCTTCTCTCTCTCTCTCTCTCTCTCTCTCTCTCTCTCTCTCTCTTTCTCTCTCTCTCTCTTAAACAGATTGTGACTGACATATTTATTTTAAAACATTTTTAATCCTTATACGAAAAAAATCGCTGTTGCATTAACTCAAGTAGCAACCAAGAAGCGCTGAAAACAAGACGTATTGAATTCAAATGATGAATATGACAAAATTTAGGACAGTTCAGAGAGCAATCACACCACAGTCAAAGATAGCTCAAACATCACACAAGGAACATTCAACGAATTCTTTGACTACGTAAACATTCTGAGGAAAAAAAAATCTTCTTTTACTTTAGTGTTAAAGCTTCGAACTTTTAAAAGTAATCAGTAAATTGAATGAACTTCGTAAGAATTTTTGCTGATAAGATAAATAGAAGTGATTCACACTAGCCAATATGATCGAACTTCAAACACACAATAATAATTTTCACCAGACATTTTGCGCTTTATTCAAGCAAACATATTTTGAACGCGTACACCCCCAGAAAAAAAAAAAAACTTATACAGTAATGCATTCGTTCGTATTCGAAATGTTTACACAAGTGATCATGCTCGCCTCATGGTATAAACCCACTCAAAACATGATCAAATATTTCCATGTATTTGATGATCTCTTTTTGATGATCTTTTTGATGTAAAAATGTGTCGACTATTTTACCTGTCGGCCATTTTTCCTGTCGACCATTTGGGACTAGCTTCTTTTTGATCATATCACGATCTTCACTTGATCATTTGAGCATATATATATATATATATATATATATATATATATATATATAATATATATATTATAATATATATATATATATATATTATATATATATATATATATATATATATATAATATATATATATATATATATATATAAATATATTTTCTATATATAATATATATTATATATATATATATATATATATATATATATATATATATATATATATATATATATATATATATATATATATATATATATTATATATATATATATATATATATACATCATATATATATTATATATATTTATTATCTATATATATATATATATATATATATATATATATATATTATATATATTATATATATATATATATATATATAATATATATATATATATATATATATATGACAACATCTTACAGACACCACCTTATATCCACATATCATGTACACGTACTTATATCCACACCCCTCTTCTAGACAACATCTTACAGACGTCCCAATTCCTTATTTCAATATGTGCGGGGGAGAAAGAATTGCCAGCAGCGTATGTTCTGGGTGTCGTAGAAGGCGACTAAATGGACAGTGGTAGTTGGGTTGGCTGCCCACTGCCACTTATCTTTTGCCGGGAATGTTAATGATGCCTCGGAGAATGTCGTAATCGCCGTCTGTGACCTTCTATCTTTCGGCGAAAATGTATAAATTGTATGATACATGGAATGTCAGAGGAATAAATGTTGAGAAGAAAAGGAGAGAGGTTATGAATGCATTTAGAAAGGGTAAATTTGCTTTGATCGCTATGACTGAAAAAAAGATGAAAGGAAACGGTCAAAATGAGTGGTGTGGTGTGAAATGTGTATGTGCTGGTGTGGAAAGGAATGAGAGGGGGAGAAAAGGAGTGGCAATTCTTATGAGTGACCTGTGGTACAGAGCTATGATAGATTTTGTTTGTGTGAACACTATAATTCTAATGGTTAAATTAAAGTTTGAAAAGGTCAAGGTATGTGTGGTTGAGACATATGTGCCATCTGTGGGTAATGTTGAAGAGAGTGCGATTATTTCAGATAATCTGAATGATGTTTTGGATGAGGTGAGTAGGAGTTTCAGATTGATTGTGTTGGGAGATCTAAATGGTTGGAGAGGTGATAAAAAGGGATGGTATAACAGGTGGCTTTGGGGTGTCGGGAAAAAACGAGAATGGTAGGAAGGTGATTGATTTCTGTGAGGAGAGAGGTTTGTGTGTAAGTAACACTTTCTTTAAACACAAGAGTATTCATAAGTATACTGGAGTTGGTGTAGGTAGATATGGTATCGATGTTGAAGTATGTTTTGAATGTTAAAGCAATGGGATTATCGGATCATTATGTTGTTTTATGTAAAATTAAGTTGGTGTGGGCTTGGATGGAGAGGAAGGTGATGAGGAAGGTAGTGGGTAGAATAAGAGTGAGAAGTTAAGTGAACAAGGTAATAAGGATGCAAGAGCGCTTGGAAATAAATCAGTTGAAGAATGTGAGCAAGTTGAAAGTGAACAAATCTGGAAGCAAATTAAGGAAGCGGTTGTTAGTAGTGCAATAGAAGTATGTGGATGTGCTAAAATAGGAAGTAAGAATGTTAACAGTGAGTGTCGGAATAAAGAGGTGATACTAAGCGGCTAAAAAGAAAATAGAAGCGTGGTTAAATGTACTAAAAGCCAATGATGAGGTTTTAAAAGAACGATTTTTGGAATTATATAAGGAGTAAAAAAGGAATACTGAAAGATGCATACATAGGAAGAAAAATGCGGTAAATGAACAACTTGGAAGGAAGATGAATGGGACTTACAAAGAAATAGGAATCTCTTCTTAAAGGAAACGCGAAAGGTTAAGTATGATAATAAGGGGAATCTGCTTAGAATAATGAATAGGGATGCTGCTTTCGTAACTGATGAAATGGATGAGAGGAGAGTGTGAAGGGAACACTTCGAAAATCTTCATAACATTGGCAGTAATGAATAGGTGATAGTGAAGGTGTGTGGGTTTGTTGGTGCAAGAAGGAATAGGTATTTTGGAGATATGGTCAATGGTAAGGAGGAGGTAATGAGTAGAGTGAGAAAGTTGATAATAGTAAATCTGCAGGTATAGATGAAATTACTGGTGAAATGATCAAGAACGAAGGAGAGATGGTGATTGAGTCTTGAAAGTTGTTTAACAAAGCGTTTATGGAGGGTATATTTCCGAGGGATTGGAGGAGAGCAGTAATAGTACCCTTATATAAAGGTAAGGGGGATAAGGGTAACTGTGGGAATTATAGGGGAATTAGTTTATTGAGTGCCGTAGAGAAGATATATGCTGGTGTTTTTGTCGAAAGAGTGCGTCGAGTTATCAAGGGACTGATTGGTGAAGATCAAGGTGCGGGCTGTAGAAGGTGGTAGAGGATGTGTGGATCAAATCTTTACATTGAAACAAATGATTGAGACAATGAGAGAGAAGGGAAATAAATTGTATTTAGGTTTTATGGATTTGCCACAGGCGTATGATAGGATTAATAGGGAGGCTCTATGGCAGGTGTTAATTATATATGGTGTTGGTGGTAGGGTTCTGAATTGAATCAAAAGTATATATGACGATAGAGAAGAATGTGTAAGAATAAACTTAGTTGAAAGTGATTGGTTTAATTAATATTAATAGCAGAGTGAGGCAGGGATGCGTTATGTCTCCTTGGTTATTCAATTTGTATATGGATGGGCTTATGAAAGAATTAGAGGTGGGGGTGGCAGGAGATGTGTTAGATTGATGGAGATGGAAGAAGTGGAGGGTGCCGTATATCATTCCAGTCTGCGGATCGACTTCTGGTTTTGTGTGGTGAATCTGAGAGAGAGTCTGAGA
>JABUQX010059314.1:10000-15000 GCA_015478945.1 Trachelipus rathkii | reverse complement strand
ATTGTCCCACTATATATATATATATATTATATATATTATATATTATAATATATATATATATATTATATATGATGTGTATATAATAATAATATAATATATATATATATATTATATATATACACAAATATATATATAATATATATATATATATATATATGTGTGTATGTATATATATAACTAGTGTGGTTTCCTTAATGAGCGCCTTACTAGTGATCTAATTTAAGTTTTTTTCAAATTGTTGATTATTTGCACTTAGACATTTGGTTGAAAGTTTTGTTGTGGCGCTACGCCAGACATATCAAAAACCTTTCATAGAGTCTGCCGCAAAGCTTTGATTTTCAAACAATTATCTCTCGCTATCTTTCTTTCTCCCTGATTGATTTCTTTTCTGGTCGTTCTGAATCAGCAGTGGTGGCACACAACCACCAATCATTCTTTACATCAATTAGTAATGATGTTCTTTAGGCTCTGTTCTATAACCAACTCTTTTTTTCTACTTTTTTACTCTCTATCATTCATCATTTATACATTCTCACACTGACGATTTCTTTCACCTTGAAAGATACCAACTTCAAATAACTGCTGATGCTGATGAGAGAACAGTCTTGGAGCAATTAACATTTTATCTTTCTCGCATTTCGAATTGGAACGGAGAAAAGATGGTTGTTTTCAATGCCCCAAAACTCAATTCCTTTATCTATCAATTCGAGAAAATCTTTCACGCGATCATAACATCTCCTTTGAAAATACACAACTCAAACCTTTTCCTTTTCTTCATATCTTTGCAGTTTTCTCTCTTCTTGATTCTTCTTGGGAGGAAGCAAGGTCGCGTGTTCTGTGGCGTCTTCCGAATTTCTCTGCGCCACCTCTCTCTCTCTCTTTCTCTCTCAGTTGCTTGCTCCCTATAGGAACTAGGAACTATTGTCTTGTATACATTGTATATCTGGGGTATTTCCACTACACAACTATTCTTGAAAGGGTGAAATCAAGGGCTTTCAAATTATTAATTATCCTACTTTCGCTGACACTCTCCAATCTCTTTCACGCCGTCCAACTGTTGGGTGACTACTCTAATACTAACGCTATTACAACAGACACTGATATTTCGAACCTCTCAAATTACATACTTTCTCGCCTGAGATCTCATGCGAACAGTCTAGCATCACAGTTTTATTTCTTCTTTATTTACCTCTCCGACCCCACACTTAACCGATATGCTCATTTTTGCATGTAAACTACTGATAAAGTCTGGAACATACTTTTGTTCTTTTGTCTTAGCCACTTTCTCTGACTCAGACACTTTCTAACGACGTGTATTAGCTTATTTCGTTTCTTGATTTACAGAATTTTATGTTTTTACTTCTCAAAACATAAAATTCTGATGGACTACACATGTATCCTTGACCTATCCCAACAGTCCAGATTATATATATATATATATATATATATATATATATATATATATATATATATATATATATATATATATATATATATATATATATATATATTATAATGAGGTATATATATATATATATATATATATAATATATATATATTATAATGAGGACTGTACTGGGTATCTCACAAAATCAGCACAGTTTTGTGCAAAAAAAATAAATTTTATTCCCCTCAAAAGTTGAAAAAGGAAAAAAAAAAGGAAAAGTTTTTGGTTGTTTCTTTTTTTTTTTTTTTATTAAAATTTAAAACTATTTCTTCTGGATGTATTTACCAGCTCCATCTATTTCCACTATTGTAAAGAAGGAATTTTGTTTACAACACAATCTGTGATGGATGAACCCAAACCAGTTATTTACACTATTTCTTGCAAGAGTTGGTAATCAAAGCATGTTGGAGAGAGTACAAACTTTGAAAGGAGAATGATGTAGCACAAACACGCACTAAGGATTAAGATAGTGGAGGAGAATTCATCCTTATAAAGAATCTGTAAGGTGGAAAGTGGCATACAATAAATATCAACAATGCAGATTTTTGCACAATGTCAATAATGTATAAACTCAAGATAATATTTAGAACCCTTTTTTAAAAATACAAATAGTTTTATTACAATTAAAAATTTTGGTGATTTTACCATTGTTTCCCAAAATATTCCAAATTAGGTGTTTAAAAAAAAAAAAGGAGAGAGAGAAAAAAAGGTGTGACCTGATAATGTCATATTATTTGTTTATTTCATTATTCCCTATAATTTGCTAAGAGACCTGAAAGAGGGAAGATGTATTCTTCTGAAAGACCACTCTCCATTTTAATGTTGCTTTATTTCCTTGGGTTTTAATTATATATATATATATATATATTATATATTATTTATAATATATAATTATATATATATATATATTATATAATATATTTATATATATATATATATATATATATATTTTCGTTTTTATTATTATTATAATTAAATTTTTATTGGTAGTGTTTGAGAATCCAAAGAGAATTTAAGTCTTCGACTTTAATCCTAACTGGTTTTGACTCCCGACTCCTTTTGATCATAAAATACATTTCACCAACTGACTGAAATGATTAGTAATTAATTATAATAATTAATAATATTAATTATTATTAATTATACTCCAAAATTATATATGCGGTTTTAAACAAATTTATTTTAAATTTAATTTAAGGTTAGTTTTGGCTTGTCAATATCTTTTAAAAGAAATAAAAAAAAATTATTTACACTTTTTTCAAATGAAACCACTAAAGTTTTGTTTAAACTAAAGCGAACCCCAACTCGAGGACGAATAACCCAACACATATTTGAGAGATAAAAAGTACGCACCAAAGTTCGAACAATTCACGAGAACTAGGCGACTGCGCAGTCAGTATAATCGGTCAGGCGAAAATATTTTCTCTTGAGTTATGTTCTTAGTTTGCTATAAGTCTAAGATACATGTTTGCTATCACTAAAGGTGGTTAAAAGTGAGCTACCACACTGTAGAAGGTAAACGGGTAGAGCGTCCTATACATCTGCGCGGTAGTAACGTGTTGGCAAAGTAGAAGTCACACAAATCGAGGTGTTTTCTTCGATTTTATCAAGGATAAAAATCAGCTGATCAGCAAACTCACGACGCTGTTCTTGCGACAAGATCAATTTGGTGTTTGATAACTAGTTCTTCAACAGTTCGCGTTTTTGATCAATTATTTTAAATTTCGAAATTTTCATTAGTGAGGAAAGATATTTCAAACTCAAGCATGCAGCTGCCAATGTATTTATTTGCCAAGTGATAAACAATGTCAAATTTGCCCCTAGATATTCATATAAATCAAAAGTCTTATAGATGTCAACATGAAAAACCAATGTCTTTAATCATGCCCAGATGTTAAAAACAAATGTCTTTAGATGTGCTAAAGACGATAATTAACAGTCTTTTAAACATACCCAGAAATAAAAAAAGTTTTAAAAACATGTTCAGAATGTATGAAACAATGTTTTCAAACATAAGCAAACCAATGTTTTTAAAAATGGCGTATACGAATCAAAACAATACCTTAAAACATGTTTAAGATGTTTTTTAAGAATTCAAAAGACATAGTATTACCTAAAGGCTTCAAACACTCTCAAATGTTCAGAATGAAAACCATTATCTGCAAGATTGCACTCATCCACTCGAAAACAATGTCTTTTAACTATTCCCAAATTAAAAATTACTTTAAAATATGTCAAGATGAAAAACCGTCTTCAAGCATGGCCAGATAGGAAACAGTTTGTCTTAAAGTATGACCCAGGTAAAAAAAAAAAAAACAATTTTAAGAAATGCTAGAATGCTCTTTTGAAAAAACAATTTCCCAAAACGTACTCATATAAAACATCTCATATAACAAGTGAGTTTCCCAGATGGTCAAATTTTTCAACCATGTCTTAAAAACATGCCAAGATGATGAAAATGCCTGTTAGGCCATGCCTAGTGTAAATGTAAAACAGTTTTTAAATATGTCCAGCAGTTGTTCATGATGAAAAACAATGCTTTAAAAAACTGTTTTTTTTCCTATGAAAATCATGAGAAAAACGTCTTGAAATATGTAGAATGAAATTCAGTGTCTTAAAAGCATTCTCAGATGCTTAATGAAAAGCATTGCATATCAGCATAGTCAAGATGAAACAAGCAAGCCTTAAACATGCAAGATGAAAGACACAGTTTTAAAACATGTCCAGATTCTCAGGTGAAATATAAGTTTAAATCATGCCCTAATTTAGAAAACAAATATGTCATAACAATGCCGCAACCGATGCTTAAATTTTCCCACCAATGTCTTTTGTACTCTTCTGTTTTCTTTTTATAACCTCACCTTCCTTGCCATAACCTGTGGTGATAAAAATAATATAATAAATATAATTAAAAAAAAATGTCTTCAAACATGCCGAGATTTAAAGCAGGTCTTAAAACATTTCCAGATTGTTCAGTATAAAAATTCTGTCTTAAAGCATGCCTAGAACCGAAATTTTTAATATATCCACTTACGCTATATGAAACATTAATTGTTTCCGAATAATGTCCTGAATGAAAAAAAAAACGATATTTAATGTGCAAAACGATGAAAATAATTTTATTGAATAATCCCAGATTAAAACAAGTCTTAAAATATGAATATGAATAATGGCTAACACATTTAATTTGTAAACTATTTAGAACTTAAATTAAGATCTGCCAAAACTTTTCATTTAAAATATTGAAGATATACTAAATAGTTTTATACCACGTCAAATTCAAAATTTGTTTCAAAACATGAATATGCTAACTTCTCCATTAAATACATTTTAACAAATAATTAAAATAAAATTTTACTACTAAATATAATTTTCATTAATTTTTTTTTTTTTTTTTTTTTTTTTTTTTTTTTTAATTATTAAAAAAAAAGAAAAATCTTCTTAAACTATTTTTGAAAAACTGTTAACTATTATTATTATTATTATTATTATTATTATTATTATTATTATTATTATTATTATTATTATTATTATTATTATTATTATTATTATT
>JABUQX010059314.1:0-7500 GCA_015478945.1 Trachelipus rathkii | reverse complement strand
CTCGCTTAGTTGGGCGAGTGCTCTACCGCTGAGCAACCGGGTGCTAGTTTGATGTTTGTTCAATTGCTTCTTGAACTATGCGAAGAAAATCTTAAAACTCGCCAACTGCGTCGAATATCATGCATTCAGCATATAATAGCATAATGTTTTTTTTTTTTTATTATTTATTTATTTTTTTAAAGCAAGTAATTGTTAGTTTAAATTTTCCAAAATAACTAAATCGAAAATATTGTTGGTCCGATTATTTTAGTTAACTTTTATTTTATCGAAAAGAACCAAAAATAAAATTTTGTTACTTCTCCTTTAGTTAAAATATATTTTAATTTTGTTTCATTGTATAAAATTTTGTACCTGTGATTCCTTTTTTCTAAAATGTTTTTACACTGCCTGACCAAACGTTAACTCACAAGGCATCTCTTTCCTAAGTTCTACCTTCGAGTTCCAGCGGTTCCTTGTCCCCTTCTCCAATTTCTCTCTCTCTCTCTCTCTCTCTCTCTCTCTCTCTCTCTCTCTCTCTCTCTCTCTCTCTCTCTCTCTCTCTCTCTCTCTCTCTCTCTCTCTCTCTTTCTTCAATGCGTCCGCCGCTCTCGACCGCAGTCAGCTCACTATATTAACATACATTTATGTATACATGCATTTGGAAGTTATCCTTCTGTCATTACGTTTTCAATACAGTATTACCCTAAATATCAGTTTGAATTTTTCAGGTATTAATTTCATATAATTTTTTTTATTTAATATTAAGTGCTAATAAAATAATACTTTTATATTAAGTGAGTGATATTAAATGACTATGGAAAGATTTTAACTTTCGATTTGATTTTCGTAATGGGTTAATCAAAATTTTTGACACTGTTTGAGAGTCTTAGATTTTCAATTCTTGATATTTCATTGTCTGCAGAGAAGTTAATATAAAATAATATTATTATATATTTTTCAATTTAGAATTTTCTTTACTGTTATTTCTAATATTCAGAAAACTTGTGGGTGGTTCCATTGAGATTTGTCATTAGTATATATAAGACGAGTTTTAATTTTTTTTTTTGAGTGGAGGCGGAACCGCGGAACCGTGGAGCCGAAATTTATTTTGGATTGGATCTTGGTATTTTAAGATGATAGAACTGGAGTCGGTTTCGTAGCACTAATTTTGTCTTGAAAATTTAGTCCATTTTTATAATTTTGTTTCATTTTTGAAGGAAGGACTCCATCTATGAACTTATGGATTCAATGCTTAAAGTATCTTATTACGTAAGAGTAATTGATAAATAGGGATCTTTTTAAATATTAATTAGTATAGAACTCTTTTATTAGATTCCAACCGAAGTGGCTTTCTATCTATTTTTTCTTTATTTTTAACTAAGATTTTGACCGACTGTATAACGTTAAAAAAAAAAAGTACAATATAAACACCCAGATTGGTTTCTTATCCGTTACCATGTGTTACTGACATCACAAATATTTTTGTTATCTCTCTCTCCTCTCTCTCTCTCTCTCTCTCTCCTCTCTCTCTCCGTATATATATACAATATTGGTTATTACATACATATTGAGTTAGATACATATTGTTGTTATTATATATACATACATATTATAATAACATAGGGAGGCTATTAATAATATATATATACATACATATATACATATATATACATATAAGATAGATCATATGCACCCCGGGAAATATTTCAAGATGAACGGTATAGCCATATGGCATATATGATACATGTTAAGAGCAGCAGCATAGTGAGGTAGCATAAGTATAAGTGATATGGTTATATAGTGTTATGGGAAAGATGGTGTTGGTTATATGTTATTGGTTATACATATATATATATGGTTATTGAAATAGGTGTTATTGATATATGGTGTTAGCCTAACCTCAAGAAATTGTAGGCCTCCAGATTTTTTAAAAATTGCTTGTTGTTCCTTAGATAAGCTTTAAAGCTATTTTTCAATATAAATCTACACTTACTCCATTATGCACTATTTTAATTATTTAAAGGTAAATATCACTTAAGTAATTTAACCAAACACTCTTTACAAAATGCAAAGATTTCAAAGTAAAAACTGCTGCTGCAAGACAATATAAGAGAAACCTTTATGAGATAATTGATTAGATACTAGTATAGTATATATATGTTATTATATATATATAGAAGATAGGTATCGATTAAATCGTTTTATAGAAATTGGTATATATATGATGTTATTAATATGTATACATAGTTATATACATTATATATATATATATATAGTTATATATATATATTATATATATATATATATATAAGAGAGAGAGAGAGAGAGGGAGAGAGAGATTTGAAAAAAAAAATTTCAAATTATTTCGTACGATTCACTGGGTGAATGAAAGTTTCGTACCCGCGAAAATTTTCTTATTTTTTCACTCGTAACAGCAAGGTATGACGCTTGGCTTTTCCTATATTTTTCAAGTATGAAATATGAAGACCACGTACGCCCATAAGCTTTGAAATTTACTCCTTAAGAACAGAGTAGGAAGGAAAATTTCCAAATGAATTTAATTATTATAATTGTTATTACTGAAATTAGTTAAGCTTTTTAAATTTAATTTATAAATCAAGTTTCTTTTTTCACTTTCAAATAAATTGTAATAATTTATTTTACTTTTTACCATTTAAATTATTTTATTAGAAAGACTCCTCAAAAATTATTGGGCAGGAGCCACCCACCCTGCCTACACCCTATGTATTACTGCGTTCCCTGATATATATATTATATATATATATATATATATATATATGTTGAGTATATATATTATTATATATATATATATATATATATGTATATATGCATATATATATATTACATATATATTGGGCTGGTTGGGGGTATGTATATATGCATATATATATTATTCATACATCCATAAGTTATTAGCGAGGCAGATATACATATATAGATTATTATGAAACTGGTTACGTTGTTGTTACAGGAATGGGTAAATCTCCTATCTGCTATATATGAGATAGATGCTGGTTATTATGCTCATATGCTACATATGCGTATGTTATTATTATTATTACATATTATTATTGATATATATATATATATATAGTGTATTATTATTGGGTTACTACATATATATATTATGAAAGAGGCTACAAGATGAAGAAAGAAAGATATATTGTTGCCGGCTCCACCGATTACATACATATTACTACATATTATATTATTATTACAAACATATTATTATTATATTATATTATTACATATATTACATATTATTATACATATATATTACTATTATAGTACCTGTATTAAATAGTTGGTTGAGTTGTTACTAAGCTATATATACATACATATACATACTATTATCATATATATTTGATATAATAACTATATATATATATATATATATATATATAAATTAGCCTATTATTAAAAAAGTAGAATGAAAATATCTGTTCGAGTTAGGGGAGAGTGGCTTCAAGTTCCTTGCAAGAAAGGTTAGTAATAAAATATTTATGTGCGAAGTAAAAGTAAAATTTGAAAAATAGTCCATGAAAGAATATATTTAAACTTTTGTTTTTTATTTTTATATTAGATTATATATTGTATATAATTATATGTTATATTATATTATATATTCTTTTGTATTATATTATTTTATTATATTATATTATATTATATTATATTATATTATATTATATTATATTATATTATATTATATTATATTATATTATATTATATTATATTATATTATATTATATTATATTATATTTTATTATATTATATTATATTATATTGAAAATTTTTATGAAAGTTGATGAGATTGACAGAATTATCGATCCTCTGAAATTTCTTATTAAGTAATGTTTGTAACTGAAAAATATTCTGTAGAAGTACGATGCGCAATTTCCGGTAGAAAAACAATAAATATAATATACTGTGGAAGATTGATGCCCATTATGTCCTGTAGAAGTATGATACAAAATATGATACACATAATATCCTGTAGAACTATAAACCTGTTAAAGTACGATGCACATAACAATCTGTAGGAGTATGCTAAATAATTTCCGATAGAAAAACGATACTCATAATATATTGTAAAAATAGGATACACATAATATTCAATGGAAATAAGGTGTATATAATATCTTATAGATCTTGTGCAGATACTTAATGAAGAATTAAAATGCTCATAATATCTTTTTTATATTTCTTCAGGAGATGAAACTATTCAGTGGTTAAGTGAGGAGTCCGTTAGGCGTTACTTTCGGCTTCAATCAGGACCGAACCAACAACGCTCCAAGTCCGAAAGCATTAGTAGCGTCCGTAAGACTCGAGGAGGTGCAATTCTTGATCCGAAAGACGCTGTTGCGGACGTTCTTGATGATAATGATTTTATTTCCGTTGGTAAAATGATAATATTTTTTATCTTTAATTCATGGAATCTGACGTATTTTAATAATTACCTACTACTACTACTACTACTACTACTACTACTACTACTACTACTACTACTACTACTACTACTACCACTACAACTGCTACTACCTCTGTTTCTACTTCCTTCCTCTGTCTTCTTCTTCTTCTTTCCTTCCCACTTCTTTCCTTCCTTCTTCCTTCAATCCATAGTATCCTTCATTTTTTGCCTTCGTTTAATCTCACCTTTCTTCCATCTTTTACATGCTTCTTCCTATCATTCTTTTCTTCCTCTTCTTCTTCTTCTTCTTCTTCTTCTTCTTCTTCTTCTTCTTCTTCTTCTTCTTCTTCTTCTTCTTCTTCTTCTTCTTCTTCTTCTTCTTCTTCTTCTTCTTCTTCTTCTTCTTCTTCTTCTTCTTCTTCTTCTTCTTCTTCTTCTTCTTCTTATTATTATTATTATTATTATTATTATTATTATTATTATTATTATTATTATTATTATTATTATTATTATTATTATTATTATTATTATTATTATTATTATTATTATTATTATTATTATTATTATTATTATTTTTATTATCATTAGTATTTTTATTATTTTTATTATTATTACTATGATTATTATTATTATTGTTATTATTATTATTATTATTATTATTATTATTATTATTATTTTTATTATTATTATTATTATTATTATTATTATTATTATTATTATTATTATTATTATTATTATTATTATTATTATTATTATTATTATTATTATTATTATTACCATTATTAGATTATTATTATTATTATTATTATTATTATTATTATTATTATTATTATTATTATTACTATTATTATAAATTTCAGTACTGGAAAGTGATAGACCACACCCAGTTACAGACCAACCACAAATTAAGTATATTCCTGAACAAATGTATCCTTTTAATTTGTAAAGTACGTTAAAGCTTTTATATATATATATATATATATATATATATACATATAAAAGTTCTTCTTACAATTATTGGCTATTACAAGGTTATTATATTGGTTGCTGTGGAGGGCTGGTGCAGCTAGCTGGCTGGTTATGCTGGCTACTGGCGCCATGCTACGCGGCGCTGCTGGCTGGCTACAAGCTGGCATGGGCACAGCTGGTGCTAGCTGGGCAGTGAGGCGTGCACATACATGCATATACAAGG
Source organism: Trachelipus rathkii (assembly GCA_015478945.1). Lineage (NCBI taxonomy): Eukaryota > Metazoa > Arthropoda > Malacostraca > Isopoda > Trachelipodidae > Trachelipus > Trachelipus rathkii. The sequence goes on along the minus strand of JABUQX010059314.1, from coordinate 1,900 downwards.
TTATTGTTGCCATGTTATTGGTAGCATATATATATATATATATATATTATTATATATATATATATGTAAATACGTATATATATATATATATATATATATATATATATATAAAGTTTAACCTCAAAAGATCTTCCTTCCAATTCTTCTTTATACGTAATCTTTTTCAACACTTGATTAAATATTTCTTCTAATAATTTCATTTTGAATGTAAATATTAACTGTAAAATAAACATTTTAATTGTGTTTCTTCATTATTATCTTCTTTTATATACTTATTTCGTGTTTTTGTTATATATATATATATATATATTATATATATATTATACCACTGGTTAGTTATATATTATGGCTGGGTTGTTAGTTGAAGAAGAAGTGTATATATATATATATATATATATATATATATATGTTAAGTATATTATATATATATATATATATATATATATATATTTATGACACTTTCCCATTAAGTATAACATTTGTTTGTACCTGGGAAACATTCCTTAACCACGAAATTCAGTGCAGCATCCGAACTTCCAACTGATCAATATTTGACTCTTGATGGTAACACGTTAACACCAGAAGATTTGGTTTCACTTGGAAAAGGAACTTTTAGGATCAGAGTAAGTTCATGGACACTTTTAAGTAGTTTCTTAATTAATTCTATGATAGTTTATAGAGTAAGTGTTTTGACACTTTTAAATATCTTTTATTTATTAAACAAATTATATTAAATAGTTTTTATTTATATTCAGAAAACTTGGTTATAATTTTTGTTCTTCGTAATAATCAGATAGCCTACAAATGTCCAAAAAACTCTCTCGGTAGACAATATAGGAAAAATCTGTAGAACATTTAGATCAACTTTGAAAATAAACTTAAGAATGAAAATTTAAAATAAAAATAAAAATATAAAAAAACATAAGAAAATATATATATATATATATATATACTGGAGCAGTTATATATATATATAAGGATATATATATATATATTAGCAAAAATATTAAATAGGTTATATATATATATATATATATATATATATATATATAATTTAGAATCAAGACATAATAAAAAAATAAAGATAAAATATTAGAATAATAGCAAGAGAAAATAAAAATTTAAAATTAGAAGAAAATTATATAAAAAAAAATTAAAAATTAAGATTGGAATAAAAACATAAAGACTAAAATTTTAAAATTACAATAAAAATAAAAAACACAAAATAAAAATCTAAAATTTGATAAGTTAAAACATAAAGCAAATTATTTTTATAGTCATTATAAACTGTAACGGGAGAAGAAGAAGAAGAAGAAAAATGCTTAATTTAGATGTATAATTAAAACCACCGTGTAATAAAATATATTACTTAAACTATTTTGCATAAGAAACTAACTTTAAACTAAAGAAACTAACTAACGTGTAATAAAATATATTACTTAAACTATTTTGCTTAAGAAACTAACTTTAAAATTCAAAATAAATACAAAGAAATAGCTTTAATGGAAATTATTATTATTTTTATTATTATTATTATTATTATTATTATTATTATTATTATTATTATTATTATTATTATTATTATTATTATTATTATTATTATTATTATTATTATTATTATTATTATTATTAACAGCTAAGCAAGGAATCAGAGGAGAAAGTGATAAGAGCAAGAAAGATCGTCGATAAAATCGTGCGAGAAAACAAAGGTCTAACTGTCTTTTTTTGCACTAACAAATAATTAAATGAAATACTATCTCTAAATATATATATATATATGCCATATATACAGATATATATATATATATATATATATATATATCTATATAAGGTTAAGTTATGTTATTAAGTTATGCTATATAAGTTATATATATATTATATTATATATATATATATATTT
>JABUQX010059313.1:62500-65769 GCA_015478945.1 Trachelipus rathkii | reverse complement strand
ATGCAACTCGATACCTTTTCATTGTTATACCTGCGCACTTCCCCTAATATATATATAAATATATATATATATATATATATATATATATATATATATATATATATATATATATATATATATATATATATATATATATTATATATATATATATAATATCTAACGCGGTATATATATATATATATATATAATATATATATATATATTATATATATTATATATATATATATTATATTATTATATATATATACTATATACTATATATATATATCTATAAAAAGTTTGTATAGCTGAGGTCACTAAATCATATTTACTATAATTGGGCTTTAGTAAAATTCAGGTGTGAAAATGGTCGACACAACGATACCGATACCATGTTATTGGTGCATCCTAATATATAAAAAAATATATAAAAAAAAATTAAATATATATATATAATATATATATATATATATATATATATATATATATATATATATATATATATATATAAGTTAGTATTAGCTTAAGACACTAAATAATATTATAGTAATGCCTTAGTAATTAGAAGGTGGTGAAAATTACTTGAGATTTAGCATATAATATAAAATATAAATCTTAGTAACAAAAGCTTTCGACAGAATCATGGCCCTCTTTCAGCTGTTTCTTATGTAAGACTACAATATAAAATTAAAATTAATAAAATATTTGAAATCATTGTAATTTTTGTTTTAAAGATTTGAAAAAAGGTGAGTAATTTAAAATGTTGTGTAGTGATTAGTTTGTAAATTGAAATTATCAGTGTTGTTTATACAAAATGATTCAGAAATTTTCCTAAGGTGTAAGTTATCAATGTGAATAATGGGTGTCATGTGGTTTATATCTATAGTGTGATTGTGTGTGGATCTATGAATGGTGAGAGCAGAGTTAGGATTGTCAAGTTGAAGGTCATGTTTATGTTGGTATTTTCGGTGTGTGAGGTCATGTGTTTTTTTAATGTATGTGTTGTTACAGTTTAGACATGGAATCTTGTAAACACATTGAGGATTGGTAACATTGTTGTGTGTGTGGGGTTTGAGGATTTTTTTTAAAGGCAGAATGTTGGAAGAAGAAATTTGTATAGAGTTAGGAAGGAATTGTTTAATATGTTTGTGAATATGTGAGGGTAAAGGGAGAAAAGAAGTGTGATTTCTGTTTTTTTTTGTGTTTTGTGTATTGTAATAGTGGATTTGGCTCTGAGTAATGCGGAGTTGATGATGTGATGTGGGTAAGATAATTTCAAAAAGGTGGAAAAAGAAATCTTTTTCAGTTTGTAAGTATATAGGGGAACAAATTCTAAAAGCTCTTAGAAAAAGGGATGATAATGTACCTAATTTTGTGTTGATAGGATGGGATGAGAGAACCAATGTGTGTAGTAAGGGTTGGCATTGGGTTTTCTGTAGATGGAAAATTGTAAGGTATTGTCAGTCCAAATCATCAAAGTATCAAGAAAAGGAAGGGTATTGTTAGTGGAATTTTCAATAGTAAATTTTATGTTAGGGCGTATGTTATTGATGTGTGTAAGAATATCTAAAGGATTGATGTTAAGGGGAACAGCGGCAAAAACAACCCTTTAGATATTCTTACACACATCAATAACATACACCCTAACATAAAATTTACTATTGAAAATTCCACTAACAATACCCTTCCTTTTCTTGATACTTTGATTATTTGGACTGACAACATCTTACAATTTCCCATCTACAGAAAATCCACTGACAACTCTTACTACACACATTGGTTCTCATCCCATCCTATCAACACAAAATTAGGTACATTATCATCCCTTTCTCTAAGAGCTTTCAGAATTTGTTCCCCTATATACTTACAAACTGAAATTGATTTCATCTTTTCCACCTTTTTGAAATTATCATCAACTCCACATTACGCAGAGCCAAATCCACCTATTACAACACACAAAACACAAAAAACAGAACTCACACTTCTTTTCTCCCTTTACCCCCACATATTCACAAACATATAAACAATTCCTTCCTAACTCCATACAAATATCTTCTTCCAACATTCTGCCTTTCAAATAAATCTTCAAACCTCACACACGCAATAATGTTACCAATCCTTAATGTGTTTACAAGATTCCATATCTAAACTGTAACAACACATACATTGGAGAAACACATGACATCACACGCCAAAAATACCAACATAAATATGACCTACAACTTGACAATCCTAACTCTGCTCTCACCATTCATAGATCCACACACAATTACACTATATATATAAACCAGATGACACCCATTATTCACATTGATAACTTACACCTTTGGAAAATTTCTGAATCTTTTTGTATTAACAACACTGATAATTTCAATTTACAAACTAATCACTACACAACAACAATGTATTCCTTTTCCCTGTAGCTATTGCAGTTTTTGAGATATGGATTGGTCCTCTTCTATATTATATTATAATATATTATATATTATATATATATATATATATAATATATATATTATATATATTATATATATATATATTAAACTATATAATATATTATATATATATATATATATATAATATATCTATATATATATTAATATTATAATTATGGTACGTCTGATTGTCCGTCCCATTATGTTATCTTAAAACTATTATGCTACGGGAAAAGGGAATACATTTTTGGAATCCGTGTAAAATTTTAGTTAGGAAATGTAAAAAAAAAAAAAAAAAAAAAAATTATTGTTATAATTATAGTAATATGATTAGAGGCCTATTTAGAGACCTTTATTGGTTTCTCGTTAAAAATAATAGACTTTCTATTAAATTTTGCTTTTTTTTTTAAGCTAAAGAAATACCCAAGGGTATACCGCCTCGATGGCAGGAGTCGGGTCTCTTCGGCCTTTCAGGGAACTACGGTAGGATTTTTCCGCCCCCTCCGGGAGGGTCTCAGAAACCCGGCTCTTTGGTATTTTGGGTGGTCACGGGGGTTCCTCGCCCTCCCTACGGGTATGGTAAACATCCCCCCCTATGTTCCCGCGTCGGCTAGAGCCCCCTAGTGTGGCCGTATAAAGGCAAAATTTTAATACAAAGTCTATTTTTTACGCGAAACCAAATAAAAGGTCTCTAATAGCCCTTCTATCATATTACTATAATTATTAACATAGTTTTTTTTTTATTTTTTTTATTTTTTACAGTTCCTATGTGAAATTTTACCAGGATTCCGAAAATGTATTCCTTTTCGCTGTAAGCTATTGTAGTTTTTTGATATATATATTTCTTTATTTTTT
>JABUQX010059313.1:52500-55000 GCA_015478945.1 Trachelipus rathkii | reverse complement strand
ATTATATATATATATATATATCTTTATATATATAGATATATAATATATATATATTATATATATATATATATTATATATATATATATACTATGAAGTGTGGTGGTGATAAGAATCTCCCATCTTCATCCTAATTCTTCTCTATTATGTATTAACTACGTAGTTTCCTCCGCACATTCAAAATCTGAGTTCACATCATTTTTTATTCATAATCTTTGTTCCACTGAAATGGTACAATCCTTTAACTTCTCCCAATCAATATTTTCGAGCTTAAACTCTTTGTTTTTGTTAAGTCCTATCTCGATCCGCCTTTCAAAACAAGTCTTTCAGATTTCTTTACACATTAAACATTGGCATTTTTCTCCATCTTTGCTAATATTTCCCTACGCATTAAAAGTTTTTAATGCACTTGCGTTCTTATTAACCGATCAACACACTATCAAATTCCAAGTTAAATTTACTGTAACTATAAAGTCAAAGTTCGTGATAACTCATATAACCAAAACGGATCTTATTCATTTATTACTGAAACGGTATTAAGAAAGTAAGCGAATCATTAATTGGCACATAATAGAATCCGTATATCTTATTGGTGGATAAATATCCAACTAGCGAAGACCTTTACTAACTACATTCACAGTGGGGAAAACGCATCAAATATATTTCCAGCATTTTCTAATCCCAAATGTTTCATATTAGTTAATATTGTCAATGTAATGTCTAAATTATCCATATTAATAACTGATTAAGTCTGAACCTTCTTCCTTAAATATTTTTACTTTTGTCAGTGTAGTGACGCGATTATCCATATTAATATCTGTTTGCTGTATATCTACCTTATGCCTATATCGTTCACAATTGTCATTTTAATGTCTACAAAACGAAACATTGCTCCATATAATAATCTATATTACCGATAATGCTACCATGATGTATACATAATGTTATTGTTACTATAATGTGTAACTAACATTGATTTTTATCTTTAAAAAAAAGAGATAGCTTTATTCTGTCTCTCAACTAACTCTTAGTTTTGTTGGATAATGGTATTAATGGTACTAAAAACGTTATAGTATATACGATAATCAAGCTACGTAATGCCTGGAATTACTTTTAAGGCACTCCATTTTTGATAAGAATGGACGATGCATTGACGGTAATCTGAGATAACACATTAAAGAAATATATTTTAGAGTTATAGTATTTAATGAGAAATTATATAAAACATCGATCCGAATCTTACTTTCTTATGAATGTTTCTTTAGTAACAACCAAAAATAATTAAAAGTGCTGTGCAACTCAGGAGTTACTCCCATTGTGTTGAAAAATAGTAACAAGCTGTAGAGAAATCCTCAACCTAGTTATAACTTTATAAGTTATGTAAACGCTGTACCAATAGAGGAATTTAAGGGATAACTCTCCTAAAAATTTCACAAGTTATATCATTTATCACATAAAAAAGGTATTTTTTGATATATATGTATATATAATATATATATATATATTATATTATTATATATATATATATATATATATATAATATATATATATATATATATAATATATATAATATTAAAAATATATATATATATATATATATATACTCAAATATAATATATATATAATATATATAAAAATATATATTTATATATATATATATATATATATATATATATATATATATATATATATATATATATATATATATATATAATATATATATATATATATATGTAGTGTGTGTGTATAGATCTGCCCATTTATCTATTCTTCTTATTATGTATTAACTACGTCAGTTCCCCCACATTAACATCTGAGTTACACATCATTTTTTATTCATAAATCTTTGTTCCACTGAAATGGTACAATCCCTTTAACTTCTCCCAATCATATTTTCGAGCTAAACTCTTTGTTTTTTGTTTAAGTCTATCTCGAATCCGCCTTTCAAAAAGTCTTTCAGATTTCTTTACACATTAAACATTGGCATTTTTCTCCATCTTTGCTAATATTTCACAACCATTAAAAGTTTTTATCACTTGCGTCTTATTTAACCGATCACACCTACAAATTCAAGTTAATTTACTGTAAATCTATAAAGTAAAGGTTCGTGATACTCATATATACCAAAACGGATCTTACTTCATTTATTACTGAAACGGTATTAAGAAAGTAAGCGAATCATTAATTGGCACATAATAGAATCCGTATATCTTATTGGTGGATTAAATATCCAATAGCGAAAGATTTTGACTAAAGGCACCGATCCTCTTGTCCACGATGATCAGGGATGAAAACGAAAAGAAAACAAATTTATGACATTTATAAAGTAACTGTGACGGTTTTTAGGTTGTCAATAATAATCCCTGACTTTACGCTAAATTAATGATATAAGTGATCGGATCAGTGATTAGCTCAGTTTCTGAATGCAGATTGAGAATCTTTATTGCAAATTAATATCCAGAGGAGTTATTTTTATTTTGTTTTTAGTGGTTGCCATTTATAC